>CM061140.1:135767977-136067977 GCA_030789695.1 Scilla litardierei | reverse complement strand
AACAGGGAGCAACATCAAGGCAAGGACCAACAAGCGGCGCAGACGGGGGAGAGGCTAGGAAGCAGTCACCCCATACTAGCACTACAAAGGTAGAGCCAATAAAGAGAAGAAAGAAGAAACCTATATTGGGGCGGCATACAAAAAGAGCCTAGGAAAGTCCCCAGTTACCAAAAAAATTAAGATCCACAGTATCCACATCACTAAGGTCAAGACCAACCAGGGCATCAGAGACCGCTGAAGTGACCCTGACAAGCGTAGTAGCCATGGGGCTCTGAAGGGAACGGAAAATGCGGATGTTACGCTCCTTCCAAATATACCATACGGCCGCGGAAAAGACAAGCAAGGAGAGCTTGCCACAGGGGTGGTCTTCCCTCTAGCTCCAAACCGGCGTCTCAGCATATGTGCGTCAACAGTGATGGATTTGGAGCAAGAGGGAAGACCCAGCAGGAGTTTGCACGCCGCCCAAACGAACGCACTGTAGTCGCAGCGGAAGAAGATATGGCAAGAGGACTTAGGGTAAGATCCACATAGAACACAAGTAGACTGATCACGTATCCCCCTCTTAGCAAGTAGGTGGGTGGTGGGAAGGTGGTCGGTGAGGGCACACAATAAGGTGAGGGCAAACTTGGGCGTGTGCCCAGGAAACCAGACTACAGATGCCAGGCGAGCAAGGGGAGGCAACGGCGAGAAGAGGACCAAGCCGATCGAAGAGAGCAGTCACCCCCCATGGCCCACTCCCAAGAGTCTGGACCATCAGCTGCAGCAGCAGGAGACAGGAGGTGAAGGACGTGCTGAATCTCCGAGGGGAGTGCCCAACCACTATCACTCCAGAAGTCAGCAACCCGTCGGTACCGTAAGTGGGCAGGAGGGGTACACAGCTGGGCAATCAGACCACATGGAAGCCAAGGGTCAAACCAGAAAGAAGAGGAGCGACCATCACCAATGACTCTGTGGAGACAGGAGGTCACAGAATCCCGGCTGTGGAGAATATGCTTCCAAGAGCCCGAGTCCAGAACAGAGGCCTCACACTGAAAGAGAGGGGTGTGCCACAGATACGTACTACGCATGTAAGTGGCCCAGGGGGAGGGAGAATGTAGGAGCCGCCAGAGGATCTTGATGCCAGCCGCCACCCCCACATCATGAAGACTACGCAGCCCAATCCCGCCCTCACTCCTGGGTAAGCACATGTCCTCCCAACGCCAAAGGTGAAGCTTCACCCCCCAAATGAAGTCCCGGCACATGAGGTCAATCGTGACCAAAATAGAGGAGGGGATACAAAAAGACTGGATCCAATAAGAGACATATCCATGGATGACCGTACGCACCAGCTCAATGCGACTGGCCGTGGAAAGGAGTCTGGAGGACCATCCCGAGACCTTGGCCATGCGCTTGTCAACAAGGCTAGAGTAGAGCTTAGCCACGGGATAAGAGGATGAGAGAGGAAGGCCGAGGTACTTGAGGGGAGGGATGGCGAGAGGAATACCCAAGAGGAGAGAGAGATGTCGTCTCCAAAGCTGCACCCTTTACTGAGAATCAGCTTGCTTTTACCCATGTTCACCTCGAGGCCAGTCATGTAGTGAAAGGAGTCCAGGAGTCTCCCCTGCTCCAGGAAGGAGGAGGGATCCGCTTTGCATAAAACCAAGATGTCATCAGCGAAGAGGATGTGCAATGGGATCCCCTGCCCCCCCCCTCTTAGGGTGGCGGATGGAACCGGCGAGAGAGGCATCATCCATGAGGAGAATAAAAGCCTCTATGACTAGAACGAAGATGAAGGGGGAGATGGGATCACCCTGGCAGATCCCCCTGTTACTCCCAAAGAAACCAGCAGGCGAACCATTGACGAGGACAGAGAAGGAAGCCGAATCCACACAAACCCTGACCCAATGGATGAAGGAGGGGGCGAAGCCGAGCCTAGCCATGAAGAAGTAGATAAACTCACGGTTGATGCTGTCAAAAGCCTTCCGGAGGTCCAACTGAATGCAGGCTTTGGCCCTCATAGAAGCTGAGAAGTCTCTGATAAGCTCATGGGCAAGAAGGGACGAATCAAAGATGAGGCGATCCTTGATGAATGCAGACTGGTTCCAGGAAATGAGACCAGGAATGACCTCGGCGATCCTCCTACTGAGGACCTTGGAAATCACCTTGTAGATCACGTTACAGCAGGAGATAGGATGGTAGTCCCCAAGGGAAGAGGCCGAGGGGGATTTGGGGACAAGGGTGAGGAATGTATGGTTGATCTGCTTCAGAATATAGCCCGAGGAGAAGGAGTGGGTGGCATGGAGAACATCTCTACCCACAATCCTCCACATTTCCTGGAAGAAGAGATGGGGGAAACCATCGGGCCCGAGGGCTTATCATGATCTATTGAGAAGAGGGCCTCTTTGATCTCATCATCAGAAACAGGGCCACCCATCCAATCATAAGCACCAGGTGGAGAGAATGCATTTGGGGAACAGCTCGGGGAAGGAGGGGGGTGAGTATCCTGGTGGAAGAGGGCAGTAAAGAACGCAATGGCATCAGAGCGGAGGGAGTCCAACTGGGTGGCGGGGCTACCATCAGGCCGAATCAAGTGAAGGAGACTATTCCCAGCCGCCCTGTCCCTGGAAGCAGCATAGAAGAATTTGGTGTTTCTGTCCCCCTCGGAAAGCAAGGACTGCCTACTCTTCTGTCTCGCTTGACTTTCCTCACAATCAAGACTGGATGCAAGGAGGTGTCTTAGGCCACGGACCTGACCCAAACGCTCGGGGGACGAGTGGTAACCAGGGGAGGCCCGAAGAGTAAAGATGTCCTCCCTAATGGACTCCGAGGGAGGGAAGGAGTGACGGGCCAATGGCCAGGCCTTGATGGCCCCCTTGAGGGCTTTGAGCTTGGAGACGAGTCTTAGAATGTGGGAGCCCGAGTAGTGCCCACGCCAGACCGAAAGGAGGAGAGCGAAGAAACCAGGAATATGCAGATAACTACTGAAGAACTGAAAGGGCTTCGGCCCCGAGTTAGGAGGGGGGATAATCTGAAGCAGAAGGGGGGAGTGATCACCGGTGCCAGGAGGGAGGTAGGAGGCAAATGCATCAGGGAGGGCGGCCAACCAGGGGGAGTTCACCAGGGCCCTGTCCAGTCTGCAGGATATACGGGGCCCAACCGAGACAGAATTGCTCCAGCTCAAATGGTCGCCAACACATCTCAAGTCATCGAGCCCACAATCATCAATACAACTATTGAAGTCAGTAAGCTGCTCAGGAGAAAGATTACGCCCGCCATTCTTCTCATCAATAAAACGGGTGACATTGAAGTCACCCAAAACCACCCAAGCCCCGCCACCCACGGAGAGACAATCATTACAAAGGGAATCCCAGAGGAGAACCCGATCAGAGACAAGATTGGAAGCATAGATGAAGGAGAAGGCCACCTGGAACCCACCACGTTTGCTACACTCAAGGGTGATATGCTGAGAGGAAGAGGACACCAAGGAGCAATCTCAAACATCTGGGTCCGCAACAACCCAAACACGGCCCTTCGGGGCGTGGGAATAATTATGGAAAGCAACCCACCCCCTAGGGCAGCAAGAAGTGACAATATCAGCATTAGACTCACGAAATTTCGTCTCTAGTAAACCCACAATAGTGGCCTTGTGTCACAAAATATGGTGTTTGACGTCCCTACGCCGAGCAGGGGCATTCAGACCCCTCACATTCCAGGAGAGGGTAGACATTAAACACCCATGGGGGGTTTTTGGCTCCTAGTTTGCACACAGAAAGGAGCCGAACCAGATGGTTTGGGGGAATGGGACTTGGATTTAGTGGCTGTCGGACAGGCAGGGTTGGGGATGGTAGTAGGGAGGGGACAGTTTTGAGTACGGGGAGGGAGGGAGACACGTCGAGGATTAGGGTGGTTGGGATGGGCTGAGAGGAGGGTAATCGTCCTCGGACAAGGCAGGAACAATAACAGGATTAGCAAAGTCGGGGGCCGACACTCCATCCCTTTCAAGTAGGCCATGGACATCAGGCACCGGTCCGGTGATGGATCTAATCTCTGAGTGCAGACAACAACCAACGGATAGCCCAGTGACCGCAGGACCCAATACATCACCACCAACAGCCAAAACTGCACCCTTGCCAACAATAATCAAAAGATCACCAGAAGGGCCCAAAACATCTCCACCGACAGACAAATCATCACCCTTGTCGGCGATCAGCAGCGCATCACCAGCATCATCCAAAACTTCTTCACCAACAACCAAAGAAACACCAGAGACAATCAGCCCCTCCCCAACATCAACCAACCCATTACCAGGAACAGCCCCACCAACGGACGTGGAACTCACGGCCGCCACAGGATCGGATGTATTAGGGGAATGAATAAAAGGAGGGGGAATGGGAGACTCACCAGCAGAGGGGAGATAGATACAGTGGGCAGAAGAGCTCCGCCAGGAGTGGTCGCGGCCAGCAAGATACCAAAGGGGCAGGACGTAGCTACAGACTAGGCCAGGAGCGGGGAGGGCGACTGGACAGCGAGCAAGGGGGGATGGATGGAGGGACATCATTGGATGTCGAGCACTGAGGAGGGGGTGGAGGAGTGATGTGTACTTATATTCCACATTATATATATATGATTACGCGTCAAAATGATTGCTCATTTACATATTTCATACGCTTTTACGCTATTATTTGGAATAATATGACTTTCGGAGCGTTTATGTCCATTTCAGGGATTTGGGGCGATATTTGAGCAATTTGGAGTCAATAAGACGATCGGCGACGTGAGAGCACCAATGAGACTCATGATGACATGTTTGAGGTGCCAAAGAAGGATACTGGAGCAAGGAAGGGGCAAGAGAGAAGGTCGCTCGATCGAGCTATGATGCGACGAAGGAATCAAGTGACCCGAAGTGTTGGAAACAGGACAGCCGTGCACTATTTCCAAATCTTCTATCGCCTGAGATTTTTCACTATTTTCTGATATTTTTCTCAGATGGTAGACTTCAAGAAGGTTCCAACGCCACCAAGAACGTGTCAATCGGATGTCGGATGAGCCCTAGGAAATTTCTTCATGTCACGCCATGATCCCCAGAATACCCGGGATCTAATATTTTTCTCCATGTATTCTGAAGAGCAGAGGTGATGAAGAGGAAAAGAGGGAGAAAGAAGAAACTGAATAAGCAGGTCACTGCGCACATGCTGGGATAGTACAAGTAAAACTCCACAGTTATATCAAACAACCTCATGAAACATTAATAACACTTCATATGTAACATGTTTCATTTATACATACAACCCAAGTGTGTCAATACATATACACCGCTCTCAGTCTGCCAAGACATCCTAGTCACAATACAACCCTAACTCACACCAACACTATCCCTGAAACTCAACTCCAAGCCACCACCGACCCTACTGTCCTGACCTGGAAAATAGGGGGGAGCACGTCAATGCGTGCCCCAGTAGGAACCAACTTGGGTTTGGAACTCCATTTTAAGGTTATCAATTCACAAGGTAAGTCAAGTGAAATAGAGTATGTAACTAAGTGATATAATGTAAATTAAATAGTTAAACAAGGGAATCATACCTGCGGTCCAGTGACGAGCTGCTGCAAGAAAGGGGTTAGCACGAATAATAATAATAATAATAATAATAACACAAGTGTTCAAGCAACATTATCTAATAAAAAAGAGTACAGCTGTCTGAGGCACAACACAGAGTCACCAAGAAGCTGGCAAAGGAAAGGGAAAGTGCTGACAGCAGAAGGAGTAACATGCAAATTCTTATTTTATTATCTTATAATGGAATTAATTGGAACTTCGGTAAACTATGTGATACCAAGACCTGGACTTCACCCCAAATTTGGGGTGAATATAGCACACGTCGCAGTGGACACGGGCACTGTACGACACCGGGCCTCTCAGCTCCTCCGTCCCTGGCAGGAGTGAGGCTCTCCCACAATAACAGAACCTCTGTATGTCCCCTCCACTCTCGGGAAAGGCGCGTGGGTATAAATATCACATATCACATAATCATTTCCCCCAACTTCTCAGTCCAGGCGTCATATCCACACTTTACTCAAATCCCACCTAAAACCCGGGATTTGCTAACTCACCCTCATTAGAGAGGATTGAGATATTTAATAGTTTCATTTCATCATTTTAGTAATGAAGAAGTCATGTTGCATGGCATCACATTTCATATTCATATCAACATGGGTCATACACCGAAGTGTCATGCCCTCCATTGTATTCATACCAAACCATCATCACATCACATATAGTACCATGCATGACATGCTTCCAACATTACAAATTTATATCAAATTTCAATTCATATCCACACGATTGAGCATTTCTCACATTTTTAGCATTTGCATTCATTCAGGCAATTCATCGAACACCTGACGGTCATCATTTGTAACAAGACAATCCAACAACATTTACATGTGACAAGGGTATACATATTCATTTTACCATACAACAATACTAATCAAGAATAAACATGGCCAATTAACCACAATTAGTGAAAAGAATATTACTTAATAAATTCAGCTTGCTGAAATTGCAAAAACAACCATATAGATCAACATATTTCATCCATTTTCCTTGGGAATTTAACAAAACTTTATAACTGAAAGTTGAAGATATAACACTTATGAATCTACAGATAAATTTCATGAAAAAATATGAACTATACGATTTATGGTGATTTACTTAGTGAAGTGTGTTAATTCTGTTTTTCAGACAGATTTTAGGGTCTGTGTTCAAAGCCAATTTGGGGCATGTTTTAGCCAGAATTTCGACATAAGAGCAGTCTGATAAACTTTGAGAAAAACTGGTTATCTTTCCAACAAGACCAAAATCATAAAATTCCAAGATGTGTGCAGCTCTGTAGGATAATTTTACTAAACTGTGTCAACACTGAAAATCAAACATACATGTTGTGAAGATGGATTTATTACTCCTAATTTCTGAATTGAAACTATATCAAATTTTATATGATTTTGGGGTATAACTTCAAGATCTACATGCTCATATTTTTTTCGAAACATTATTCGAGCTACAGTAATCAGGAACAAGGTAAACTCAGACATCAAAGTTTCTGAAATTTTAAAGGAGATGACTTTGCTAAGAATTTCAAAGAGAAAGTTGTGAAATTGAGCAATAACATGTAAACATTGACTATATTCAACACATATTAGATAAAACATGCTATAAAAACAAATTAACATAAATAAATTGATTGGAATTCCAACTCCAAGAGATTCCTACCTCAAAAGCTTCATTTTCCTCTTCTTCTTCTCTTCTTTCTTCTCCATCTTCTTCCCTCTTCAAGGAAACTTGAAACCCTACTAATTGGGATTAGAAATTAGGGTTTTTTTGAATTGAGGGAAGAGGGGAAAAGGGAGGCATGGTGGCCGGCCATGGCTAGGGGGGTGGAGGAGAGAAGGAGAAAAGAAAAGAAGGAATTAGAAAATGAAAGAAGAATGTAGAAAAGGGAGTAATTATTAAGTGTGATTCCTTCTCAGGCAAGAATGGAATATTCCAAGGGAATATTCCATGAGGCAATGACTAAAATACCCCTTCACTTTCCAAGTATTTACAAGTTTGCCATTACTTTATACACCGACCACTTAAGTATGTACGCACAACAGTTTTAGTCAAAAAGACCGTTTTGCCCTGACTTCTCTAAAAATTTACGAGGGTTGCCATTGACCCCTAACCCCTTTCACACTTGCATGGCATCCCTACACACACCCATGCATGCCTACACATGCATACACACTCACGTCTAAACACATCCCTGTTGTTTTGCACCAACGTCGTCCCTCGCACTTTTCCCGTACCCAATCTTGCTTCCTCGTCTCTTAGCCACCCATTACGGCCCAACCCCCTTGCACTACGTTACATACATCAATATCTACGTTTACTTCATGCCTACGTATGCATTATAAGTAGAAATACCGCGTGTACACAATAGAATACACGTATACTTCAAAACAGGGCATGACACTTCAAGATGATGCTGCAGTGCTGAAATTCTGCTAAAATCTGTTTGGCACCTACTCGACCGAGCAGAGCACTCTACTCGACCGAGCAGGGTGAAAATTGTGCTGAAATCTGTCCAGATGCTGCTGTTCGACACTACTTGACCGAGCAGTTGGCTGCTCGGTCTGAGCAACCTCCTACTCGACCGAGCAGTGCCTGCTCGGGCCGTGTAGGCAGAGCGACATATTTCGGAGAAGCGGGACTTCCTGACATACTCGACCGAGCAGCCTATTACTCGACCGAGCAGCTAACTGCTCGGACTGAGTAGACCCTACCCGGTCTGAGCAGACAAAGCGATGTTTTGGGCGATTGATCCGACTCACTGACGCACTCGACCGAGTAGCTTCCTGATCGGACCGAGTCACCGTGGGCCCAGATTTGCGTCCAGATTTTGGGGTTTGTTACGCGAGGGTTTTTTGAGGGGGATTTTTGGCAGCCGTCAAAGGGGGACTTTTTGGGAGATTTTTTGAGGGGAGAGTTTTTAGATCTTTTTGGGGAGTTTGGTGGAGACGATTTTTTGGAGTTAGGCTATGCCCTAGGCCACTCCTTTGTATCAAGATAAGTATTTTTGTTTTATTTAATTCTATTTGAGTTCTTTTTATTGTTTGATTATTCAAATATCTTCTTGATGCATGCGATGAAGCTTTTCTATTGTTCTTATATCTATTGCTATCATGCATGAGTAATTCCATCTAGGTCTAAGGGATTAGCCCATGGATCGTAGGATTTAGATGCAAAGATTTGATTTTTATGATGCGTTGGATATAAATGGGGTTGTATTTTGGTTGATTTATCAAAATCCAAAGGAGAACTCGAACTGAGATCGTGCCCACGGTCGGTGGAATCGATTAGCTTAAGGAGTATCCTACAGATTTAATTAAGGAGTTAGTGGATTCAACAGAGGTATGTGACCATGCCCGGCTCCTGCCTTGAGGGGATCCACCGACGAACTATATCACTAATTGACGGCTACCACCATTGCGTCAATAAGAGCCACCAAAATACCTCGAAGCTCTAACCCACGAGAGTGGTACGAGTTGGGAGCGTTCGAACCACGAGAGTGGTGAGAACTTTGTAGATCCTTAATGCACGTATCGTATGCACCTATAGCGTGAGCGGGGTTAATGCGATACATTAGATTCATGATGCCTAGACGCATGAATTCACTTCCTAGATGCTACAATCCTCGATAAAACCAATGCAACGCAAGAGTCCTAGCCTAGCGTCGACGTCCGACGGTCCTAGCGGCGAGTCCTAAAGCCTTAATCTTTTTATATTTTATTCTTTTATATTGTGCAAAATCACTTGTTTGTGATATCGAGTGACACGACCTTCGCATCCATCACCATTACAACACTCCATACTCCACATCCACCAATAAACTCACAATTCTAACTCAACCTAGGAGTAGATAGGTAGTATAGCACCGCTTCCCCGTGTTCGATACCCGCTTGCCACTATACCGTGCGCTTGCGGTAAACGACATCGTTTTGGGTTACATTCCAGATGCATCAAGTTTATGGCACCATTGCCGGGGAGGCGTTCTACCATATTATCTATTTACCACGATTAGGTTGATTAGATTGCGTAAAAAAACAAAAAAAACGTAAACAAAACAAATAAAAAATAAATAAAACAGAGATATTTTTTTCCCCACCACCTGCTATTATTATTATCTTTATCTCTCTTTGTACCACTGACGTCTTTTTCAGGTTGTCTACTTTGCTTGATCAGTTACAGTTGATGCACCAATGGTGCTTCCGAAGATGATGCGACCGGGTTCTATTCAATCCTTCATATATCTTGCTTCTACATTCAAACAAGCTGATGGAGAATCTTTCAGAGAAGCCTTTTACATGTTCGACGAAGAGTTAGGAATGTTCCAAACGGAGTCAAATCAAGTATGGAATGGTTCCCAGCTACTTCCTCTCTTTACTAGAGGACTGCAGAGATCCTCATTGGAATTCTTGAGGAGGATGCATATGAGAAACTTCGAGGAACTGAGATATGCAACAGCTTGAGCTTATTAGACGTAGCTCGATCTTCTGGCTCATTAGCCGTCGAGGCAAGTGATCCAGAAGATTGTGAGCTCGTCAATTTTATTATGAGTCGTGTGTCTGCTGCAAGTACCATCGAGGATGATATTCACGTTCAGCTTGGAGGAGGTATTATGCGCTTTGATATTCCCACGGCAGACGAGACATCGACACCTAGCACTGCAGAGCCAGCTCATGCCATTATCGCCTCCCCTTGCCACCTACATGAGTCAGAGCAGCTGATGTCCCCCGCTTATGCGTGCTAGATGTGTGCAATAATACGATTGGGGGCGTGAGATTTAAATATTTGTAACCGCAAGCGCACGGTGTTGTAGTGTGGCTTGGGGGTCGAACTCAGGGAGGCGTGGATGTGCTTGTGTCAAAGAGGATCAAATTCACCCCATGGGCGAGCTAGCCCGGATCGAATGATGGGTTGTCACGGTAAATGGAATGCAAGGTATAGACAATATAAAGGAAAAACCCGGGACTTTGGTTTCCACCCTATCGTGCGATTCTCGCCGATACGGCCTACGGGTAGGATAGCGATTAGAATTAGGGTCTAATGGTGAGGCGTTGCCTCTAAGAGTGGTACCAGCGTCCCATGGGCCCGATATTCCGGTCGGTGCCCAGGATGAATAGCTGGACTTTTCGGGTTCGGTCAGTGGGCACTCCCGTGTCCATTAACACTGACCGACTCCGGGAGCACTAAGATCGCAACGATAACTCCCAACGTCTCATCCTGCCACTCCTGCGCGCTAGGATTCGACGTCTACGCAAAGGGCATGAGCTATGGCTAGGGAGTCAACCGCCAAGTTTATTCCCCCTTGGCCCAACGGTCAAAGGCGGTCTTTTTCCCGTCGATGACAATAAAACACCCCGCGTAACCGTTAGATTCCTAATCCCTATCGATTTCCTAGACCTATGGACACATCGGGAAGAGCCCACGAAGGGGTTTCCCCCAAAATCACAGATTTGGGAACTACTCACACGTATTTACTAAAAAGCGATCTAAACGAAAATGGACCGTCAAAATCATAATCAGACAATAGAAATGCAATGGTAGTAAAGCAATTAAGATAATACTAAAGTTTGAAAAAGATCTGAAAACTTACAAAAACAGGGAAATTACAGCCGTCACAAAATGAAGAAAACGGTAAAAAAATAACCAACTCCCGTTTCTGGAAAACCTAGGGGTTCTATATATAGAAAATGATATCACCCGATCGGTTGACAAGTCAACCGATCGGGTGATCTGCTTCACTCATTTACAGCGCAATGCGGGACTTCACCCGGCCATCTTCACCCGGTCGGTTGACATATGAATGTGACCGGTTGGATCTTGGTGCCGTCGGGTGAGGAGGCCGATTGAGCTGACCGTGTCTTGGCTCTGGAGATTCGGCTACAGATGAACCGATCGGGTGAAGGTCACCCGATCGGTTGGCAATCACAATAAAAATCCAGAGACTTTGGGCTTTTGGACCGGCCTATGAACTGACCGGGTGACTTCTTGTGAGCTCTAAGCTGCGTCCGGGTGGTGCACGCGTGCATCACCCGATCGGTTGAAGAGGACCAACCGATCGGGTGAGGGGCTGAAAGATGATATCATCGTCGTTTGACCCCCTGGATCACGCGTGACTCCTCCCGTTGCTCCGGGGACTTGCGATATCGTCGTTTTATGTCCCCTATGCTAGTAAACTCCTGCAAAATACGGAAAACACGGAAAAGTGAAAGAAAACAAGAAAACACGAGAAAACAAATATAAGACGGCGGTAAATAACGGAAAAACACGGAAGAAAACGTGCGCAAATATATGAAATATAAACGCACGTCAGCAGCCTATACCATTAGAGGATATTATTGAGAAGGTTGTGCCTACAGTAGCAGAGCAGACCATCGAGGAGGACGTGACTTGGGACGATGACATCTGCACACAGATGGAGCCCGAATTGTGCCCCCTCCTTTCGAGCTACCGCAGCCACCTCCAATTTCTACATAGGCTGAGCATCCCTCAGAGGACCACCTACCAAAGCTTACTGCTCCCATTCAGGGAGATGGCATGATTCCCCTCCTAAATTTGATTCCCCTCCCGTGTACAATTTTTATTATGATTCATATTTAGATGACTCATTGTGCCTTTTGCAGGATACACATACAAATAATAAAGAGGTACGATGGGACGTATACGAAGAGAAGAGCGAGGAGTTAGCACACATGGATGCTATTGAATATGATCAGGAGGTGCAATGGGATGACTCTGACGATGATGAGGAGCATCTTACTGAGACCTACACTATTATGCCAGAGTTGCTTGAGGAACCAGAGGAAAATAAAGAGGAGTTGATTGTCATGGTACATGAGAGAAGAGATGTATTTTCAGGGGAGTTTCGTCTACCTATTCTTACTTTACATATTTCTTTTGACGATCTTCTTTGGAAAAATTTTATTTTGGGGAAAAAATTTTCACATCAGATTGATGCGGCTTATCTCTTCTAGGGTACAGGTGGAGTCCTTGGGGAGATGTTGGGAGCCATATTACTAGAATCTGATGGAGCCCGTGGAGATAGGCACCTGGCGGAGCCACGGAAAGTACAGTTAGAGCAGCTACCTGCACCAGCAAAGATATTAGACCCGCCTTTAGCTACAGATGGTACCAATCTAGTAGTGTAGTATTTTATGCTTTCAATAAACACGAATCCTCTCGACAACGAGAGGACCGTATATGATTTTATATGCTTTCTTAGTTAAATAAATTCACCCCATATGATGGCTCAATTATCTTTTGCACACAACCCACTATTTATCATCCATGCCCACCCTTATATTTGGCGCTTATTTTGCCTCTCTCCCCAATTTTTATGTGATGTTTAAGCTTGGGGGAAAGAAACTATTTTGTTGAGTGGCCCCCCTATCTTGTCATTGTCCTCTATTTATATCATGCACACGTTGAGGACAATGTGATGTTTAAGCTTGGGGGAGTGCATAGTACATGCACTTTGCTTCATTGTGAAACACACTTCGAAATTAATTTCCATATGAACCATGTTTACCTCTATATTTATGTCTCATATGCTTCATTTTTAAGGAAATATCGTGGATTTTTTTATGAACTCTGATATCTATTAGATTAGAGTTTGATTCCTTGATTAGTGTATCTTTATTAATATGTTTTTTCATAGTAGATTCCATAGTTTCACAACCATATTCTCGAAACAGTTAAGCTAAAAATGAATGAATCAAATCTGAAAATCATTTGACTCATACGTGACTTGATTGATAATTATATTGCTTCATGGATGTTTAGTGATTCAAAAGAGATAGGATAGCCCTACGACAACCAAAGTAGTGATGATTAGGATTCCTAAAACCGAGCCATGTCTAAATTCTATACTTTTTCTTTTTCTTTTGTTAATAGCCAATAAATAATCTTTGATCATGTTTTGCATTCCATCGCGTTTACGTGAGTTTGCAAAATCCTAAAAATGCAAAAAATCAAACAAATATCATGAATAAAAGGCCCTAGGGGTTCTTCGTAACCCAATGCCCTAAGACCGTCTGGTCTGGGATGCATAAGCCGCTTTTTGTATATATTGAGTTATCTCGTATATATGAAAACAGAAAAATGCATATGAAATTTTCATAAAGGCAAAAAACAATATAAAACTACAAAATCCCATATCATTATCTCCATTTGTATATAGAACTAAGACATGACAAAGTTGAGGGGTTCTAGGAGTCTTGAAATGGTCGTAGTGTGGTGATGCCTTACATTGATTGGATTTACTAAATTCATTCCATGAAGTATAACAAAATACCACGCATGCTTGAAAACGTTTGATCATGACATATTATACTGCTTAGAGAATGAGTTGTGAACATTGGTTTCATTTCTGTGAACTTAGTATATTGCATGATAAACTATGATATGATATAACTCTAATCTCTTTTTATTGCTTATCAAGTTCAATTTATTTATTGAAATCCACTTTATTTTAATTTGAGCTAGACTTAAGTATTTGTTGTGTATATGTGTTCTAATTTCATATTGACGTGTGTTCAGGAGAAAATGCATATCTTGGGTTCTTGTATTTTCTGAATTTAAGATTGAACCCCTTGTCTCCATTACATGCCACCGCCTCGCATCTCCATTGTATCCATCTCCTGTGTTCGCTTCTTACTAGTCTTCCTCGAGGACGAGTAAGAGGTAAGCTTGGGGATTCTGATGTGTCCTTATATTTCACATTATATATATATATATATATATATATATGATTACATGGCAAAATGATTGCTCGTTTACATATTTCATACGCTATTACGCTATTATTTGGAATAAGATGACTTTCGGAGCGTTTATGTCCATTTCAGGGATTTGGGGCGCTATTGGAGCAATTTGGAGTGAATAAAACGATTGGCGACATGAGAGCACCAATGAGACTCATGATGACATGCTTGAGATGCCAAAGAAGGATACTGTAGCAAGGAAGGGGCAAGATAGAAGGTCTCTCGATCGAGCTATGATGCGGCGAAGGAATCAAGCGACCCGAAGTGCTAGAAACAGGACAACCGTGCACTATTTCCAAATCTGCTATCGCCTGGGATTTTTTACTATTTTTCTGATTTTTTTTCTGATAGTATACTTCAAGACGGTTCCAACGCCACCAAGAACGTGCCAATCGGAGGTCAGATGAGCCCTAGGGAATTTCTGCAAGATGATGCTACAGTGCTGAAATTCTGCTGAAATCTGTTTGGCTCCTACATGACCGAGCAGGTTGAAAATTGTGTTGAAATCTGTCCAGATGCTAGTGTTCGACACTACTCGACCGAGCAATTGGCTGCTCGGTCTGAGCAACCTCCTACTCGACCGAGCAGTGCCTGCTCGGGCCGTGTAGGCAGAGCGACATATTTCAGAGAAGCGGGACTTCCAGACGTACTCGACCGAGCAGCTACCTGCTCGGACCGAGTAGACCCTACCCGGTCCGAGCAGACAGAGCGACGTTTTGGGCGATTGAACCGACTCACTGACGCACTCGACCGAGCATCTTCCTGCTCGGACCGAGTCGCCGTGGGCCCAGATTTGCGTCCGGATTTTGGGGTGTTTCGCGAGGGGTTGAGGGTGATTTTTGGCAGCCGTCAAAGGGGGACTTTTTGGGAGATTTTTTGAGGGAAGAGTTTTTAGATCTTTTTGGGGAGTTTGGTGGAGACGATTTTTTAGAGTTAGGCTATGCCCTAGGCCCCTCCTTTGTATCAAGATAAGTATTTTTATTTTCTTTAATTCTATTTGAGTTATTTTTAATGATTGATTATTCAAATATCTTCTTGATGCATGCAATGAAACTTTTCTATTGTTCTTATATCTATTGCTATCATGCATGAGTAATTCCATCAAGGGCTAAGGGATTAGCCCATGGATCGTAGGATTTAGATGCAAAGATAGGATTTTATGATGCGTTGGATATACATGGGGTTGTATTTTGGCTGATCTATCAAAATCCCTAGGAGAACTCGTACTGAGATCGTGCTCACGGTCGGTGGAATCGATTAGCTTAAGGAGTATCCTACGGATTTAATTAGGGAGTTGGTGGATTCAACCGAGGTACGTGACCATGCCCGGCTCGTGCCTTGAGGGGATCCACCGACGAACTATATCACTAATTGACGGCTACCGCCATTGCGTCAATAAGGGCCATCAAAATACCTCGAAGCTCTAACCCACGAGAGTGGTACGAGTTGAGAGCGTTCGAACCACGAGAGTGGTGAGAACTTTGTAGATCCTTAATGCATGTATCGTATGCGCCTATCGCGCGAGCGGGGTTAATGCAATACGTTAGATTCATGATGCCTAGACGAATGAATTCACTTCCTAGATGCTACAATCCCCGATAAAACCAATGCAACGCAAGATTCCTAGCCTAGCGTCGACGTACGACACTCCTAGCGGCGAGTCCTAAAGCCCTAATCTTTTTATATTTTATTCTTTTATATTGTGCAAAATCACTTGTTTACGATATCGAGTGACACGACCTTCGCATCCATCACCATTACAACACTCCATACTCCACATCCACCAATAAACCCGCAATTCTTACTCAACCTAGAGTAGATAGGTAGTATAGCACCGCTTCCCCGTGTTCGATACCCGCTTTCCACTATACCATGCGCTTGCGGTAAACGACATCGTTTCGGGTTACATTCCAGACGCATCAAGGAGGAATAAAGGGAGGCTCAGACCCCTGCTGCGAGGACGGCTGCTGGTGGGTTGACTGATCGGCAGGCGGCTCAGCAGGCAGATGTGATGGCGATTCGCATTGGGACAAGTCATGCCCGAAGGAACGGCAGTGTGAGCAGAGAGGGGGGATCTTTTCATATTCCACAGCAACCTGAACGATGTATCCATCGGGGAGGCGGGCCGACACAAAAGAGGAAAAGTTGGAAGTTGCGTCAACTTCAATGAAACAGCGAGCAAAGGAGAGGCGGGAACCATTCACTGTCGCCGCTCGGAGAACAAGGGCTACCCAATAGCACTAGCCAACTTTCCAAGGATGGTCGGCGACCAGAATTGGATAGGTAGCTGCGGAAAGCGAACCCAGAGAGGCACAGAGGAGAGAAGATCCCGATCGAGACCAATTTGGGGGGACCAACACCGGAGAACGAGAAGGCGACCCTCGAGGAGCCAGTGTCCTCCATGGAGGACATCAATACAGTCCGACTCCCTATCGAATTTGAAAAAGAAGAAGTCGTTTTCGCGTGAGTGTAGTTGGATACCGCCTTTAGGCTTCCAATTGCGGGTGATCCAAGCCTTAAGGAGGCCATAGAAAGGCCGAGCCCCTAAAAAGTAACTGATCGCTCCGGGACGTAACCCAAAAGAACGGTTGTAGTTTTACCGCAAGCGCACGGTGTAGCAGCGAGCGGGTTATCGAACACAGGGAGGACGAATGACCGTGCTTGTTCCAATCAACCTGGCTATTTAAGAAGAGAGAAATTTGCCTTTGGCGATCCTGTCACAATCGTCAGACAAAGTACGGAAATATCAAATCAAAAAAAGAACGTCTAGGGAATGGGGAATTCCCGCTACTCACCGTCTTTCGTAAATGTGGTTCGTCGGTATCAAAATTGCTAGAATAAGATTTTGGATGAACTAGTTGCAACTGAATGTAGAACCAAGCTCATGCTCTCGCGCTGTTGCCGGTCTATAGCTATCCTAGGCTCGGGCCCAATCTCTTGCAAACCCTAGCCTAGGGAAGCTAGCATTAGGATCAACATCATCGTTCAATCGCGCACCGAGCCTAATCTCTTGCAAACTCGGCCCATGACCTAGTTTGGGATAGTTCCTACCCGTCCAATCTCTTGCAAACGGGTATTGGCACGGAATTGGAACCGGAAACCCTAGTATCGGTCCAATCTCTTGCAAACCGATACTACGGAAATTCGATTCCAACCCAATTCGGATTTCTAGGGTTTCCTATCGAATTGGGATCCAATCTCTTGCAAATCCCAATCGATGTGAATTCTTAGCCATCCGTAGTAAATTGATCCCAATCTAATCCCTAATAGCAATTCTAGCAAAATTCCTACCAATTCATCACAATCATGAAATAGGGCTTGTAGGGTTCATCCCCACGCCCCAAGACGTGGCGACTACTCACAATTCATAGCAAGATCACAAAAATAATAATGGAATAAGCAATAGAATTCATCACAATATTGATATATGCAATAAAAATAGAATTTTTAGAGAAAAGACAAGCAAACCAATGGAGTTCTTCAATTAATCCAACAAAAATCCAATTTTATCTCCTCTCCAATCTCAAGAATAAAACTAAAAGGCTAATCTAAAAAGCTACAAAAAATCTAAGAAAGAGCTCTCCAAAACTAGGGTAAAAACAGGGGTTAAATACCCCCCAAAATCGTCCAAAAACTGTGACCAAAATACACATGCGCAGCCTGTTTTCCGCAATTTTCGCTACAGGCAGCGCGTCGCACTCGGCCAAGTGACAAAATTCGCTCGGCCGAGTGAAAACCCTGTAATTTTTCAGTAAGTCTCGATCTTCAGGGGTCTTCACTTCGGGGGCTGCTCGGCCGAGTGAGTTGTCGTCACTCGGCCGATGGCTTCTTGGTACTCGGGCGGTCGGGATTATCCACTCGGCCGAGTGGGTCTTCTGAAGCTCAGGCAGCCGAAAAACAGTAACATGGCGATTTTTGAATGGCTTCGTCTGGGCGCCACTCGGGCGGACGGGGTCTCGTCACTCGGCCGATGTGGTCTCCGTCGCTCGACCGAGTGCACGTATGAATCGTGTCTGATCTGGTCGGCCGAGCGGTGTCTCGCTGGTCGGCCGAGTGGCTCCTCCACTCGGCCGAGTGGGACACAAAAAATGCCCAGATTGCTCGTTTTGGCCTCCTCGTCGCTCCTGCGACGTCCGTTCTTTTTCCGCTCCTCTCCAACAGCAAAATACCCCTCGGGGAGGTCGTCGGTGACCGTCTGGAGTAAGCGCATCTCGAGATCACTCCAAACCGCGCCAAATCACCTGAAATGCGACAAAAACAACAAATCGTGAAAAGCATCGCAATATCGTCGATATATCGTGAAAAACATGATTTGGGCGATCTAAATGGCATGCAAACATGCGGGAAAAAGGTGTAAAATAAGGAGTGATCAAAATCCCCCAAGCTTGCCTCTTACTCGTCCTCGAGGAAGATAAGTAAAAGGCGAACCCGGTGGATTCGGAGAACGAAAACGGCGAAAAAAATGAAGAATGAAAAACGGAGAAGAATGAAAAACGAAATAAAAATAAAGAAGAAGGAAAGAAGCGAAGAGGTAAGCCGCTAGATCATTTTCTCAGGTCGTGGGTTCCGCTTACTCGTATAGCATGCACTGAATGAAAAACACATGTCAAAGAGTTTTATTTTGATATCATAGTATAATGGTGCAAATAGAAATAGAAAACCCACGAACAACAATATAATCATGAAAAACGGAATAATCTTATAATTAACATCGTCTGAATCATTTAAAGCGGTATACAAATCACAGATCACACACTTTTCAATTGAATGTTTTCTATCAGGAGTATAAGAGTATCACACTATAGAATAGAGAGAATAGAAAAGTATGGATTTCATGGAATGAGTGCTAGGCTTAGATTTCTGGATTTCGTAAAGCTAAAAATAATCTCACCGAGTATAGAATATTACTTAGCCTAGGTTGTCGTGCAACGTCAAGTAGTCACTCTCTCACACATCAATGGGTTCTCTCCCCCAAGCTTATCTATAAGCATGGTGGCATAAAAAATATTTACATCCCCATTTTTATAAAGATCCAAAAGTAATAAAAACGAACACGAAAAGAGAGAAGAAAGGAAGAAAGTGAGATGGGATCTTTTATTGAGGATTTTTCCTCTTTTCTTTTCCTTTTTTTTGAAGCAATAGCATATATACACAACGATCCCAACTCAAAGAGAGATAATGATATACAAGAATATTTTCTCTTTTCTCTCTTTTTTTTCTCTTTTTTTTTGAATAAGAAATTTGGAGCTAGGAATTAATAGCGGGGGAAATGCCATATAATAGAATCGCTAAGGTGAGATTCACCAATGATTTTAAAAGTAGAGAAATGATGTTCAAGATTTGTGGAGAAAGAAATGAATATATCTCTCGGTTCACTCTATAAGACATGCACGACAACTTCAGCAGGGTAATCTAATCTACTCAGTTTCGATCACAAAAAAGCTAACTAATCCAGATTTATCATAGCTAACATCATTCAATCATCCTGAAGTGAAATGTACAATTCATGCATATAGAAGTGATATAGGAAAAGAAATCAGTACTCCAGATATAGGCATTCAATGCGTGAATCTTGGTGTGTTTTCTGTGATAGCATACATATGAATATTCAGACTCAGCTAATAATAAAATTTCATCCATTTTCATGTGGAAAAAGTGTGGGTTACTATCTCTAGATGCAAGGCAAGTCATAGCATATGATATCAGAAATAAAATCTAAGACATGACAAATAAAGCATGCATATAGAATAAGCTAACTCCACGTCATCATCATCACAGAAAAGTCATCTCTAGCGTGAGATGAAAAATGAAAGAAATAAAGATAAAGGGAAAATAGAACTATTTACAATGCGGCACGCAGAAAAATAAGAAAAACGTGATGCATGGCAAGATAAAAGAAAATTGATGAAAATAAGTGCAAAAGCGAAGAATGGTGTGAAAAACTAAAAATAAAGGTGGCAAACCGAAAAAAGAACGTGAGAACTCACTCCCCCAAGCTAAATGGCACAGTGTCCTCAATGTGCAAAGTGTGGCACACCGAGAGACAAGTAAAGGGAGGGGAAAGTGAGGGGGCATGCATGATGAAAAAAATGAAAATAAAAAGAAAAAATAAAGAAATGAAAATATGATGCGGACATGATGCATGCACAGATAGGAGTGATACAGATATATAGATTGTCACCAAAAAATCACCCTCTCTCCCAAAAAAAGGATATATAAAGATATGGTCGAAATGAGAATCCCAAAATAAGTGAGAGGAGGGGGGTGGACAAAAATGCAACAGGACCCAGCAGAAACGGGCAGCACAACGGCAGGAATAATCGATGGCATCAAGGGTGCCTAAAAAGGTGGTGTTGCGCCGTCTCCGTCCTGAGGCAGAGGTGGTGGTGGTGGCTGGACAGGCCGCTGAGCGGGTGTGGGTGTGGAAGTGGTAGCAGGCTGAGTGTGTGTGGAAGTGTGGGTGGGAACCTGCTGGGTGGGTGGGGGTACGCGGGGGAGACGCTCCAGGACCTGGGTAAGACAGTAGTGAATCTGCGAGAGCAGGTCAAAGCGGCCGGCCATCGCAGAGACGGTGGAGGACAGGGTCCTAAGGTCGCCTCTGAGGCCACTCACCACCCCCTCTAGAGCACGAATGCTCTGAAGTACAGTGTTGGGGGGAGGTGGTGCAGAGGGATGCACCGGTCGGGGCTGTGCAGGGCGTGGCTGGCGTACTCGGGTCGCGTATGTGACGGGCTCAGCGGGGAAGGGAACGAAAGGCGCTGCGCTCGCAAATGTGGGCCTGGCCTCAGTGTGAGGCCGGGGCACCGGCTGGTGAGAAGTGGAGGCAGCAGCAGCGAAAGAAGAGTGCAAAAGTGGCAGCGAGGCGGCCAGAGAGGTCAGTGGCACAGAAGTGTGGACAGACGCCATGACACTCTCGGAAAATACAGCAGCAGTGGAGACAGAGGGCTCTCCGCACTCAACTACGGTCGGCGGGCGCTCGGGTGGGACAAAAGAAACGGGCTCAGCAGACAGAGGGCCAGTGGTGGTGGTGACAGCCTCGGAAGCAGTGGAGGTGGGCTCAGCTAAGGTACTCCCGACACCGACAGAGGTGGGGACAGAGGTGTCAGGAGCAGAGGAAACATTAGGTATAGGCTGAGGGGCCACAGGGTCAACAGGTGCAGCAGGCTCGGCAGGTGCGACAGGGTCTGCGGGGGCAGCGTGGGCAGCGTGGGCCTGCTCGGCCTCCTCGGCCTCGAGCACGTAAGCAGCGGGGATGAGAACATCCATCGCAGGGAGCCAGTCTATGTGGGCTGGTGCAATCTGAGTCCGAGCTGGGCTCGGAAGAATCATGTAATCGTCACCGTAAGGGCCGTGCAACCAGACCCAGTGACGCTCACCGTGCGGACGAAGCATCTTCATCCGGGCCATAACATCGATCGACAAAGAAGTGGGGCCCGGTACTCATCGCAGGTCGTCAGGGAAGTCCACGCCGGTCATAAGGGCAAGCAAGGTGATCAGGCCGCTGCAGCATACCGGTGAGCGAGCGCCCACCGATACAATGATGCGGTCCAAAAACCAAGCCGCAACATCAATCACGACGGCGGGGACAAGCTCATCGCCATCCCTAGATAGAGCTCTGGGACGTGTCATCGTGTAGAGCATGTAGAGCTCTGGCGTAGACATCGTGCCCGGCTCATATCTGGCCAAAAAGGTCGTCGCCATAAGGCGCTGAGCAATACGGAGGCAGGGATGGACAATGGCCGAGGCCTTGGCCCTACTAGGGTCAAAGGCAGCGTGAAGACCCGTAATCCGGGCCCAGAAGGCACCGGCGTCGAAGGAAGGTGGGGGGATATGGGTGGGGCCGTAACCGCGATCGGCTCCGGGGACATCGGGCCACGAGAAAAATGCTCTCATCATATCGAGAGTGACCTGGCACTCCCGGTCCATGAACCGAAACGAGCATCCCTCGTCGGTCCGGGCGATCGAACTAAGTACCTCAAGTGTCGGACGGGTAAACGTGTCCGCCGACACCTGAAAGAAATCTCGCCAGCCCACGTTATCGTACAACGTGAGCATCCCCTCTAGTACACCCAGGTGTCCTAGGTCGGCAAGGTGTGCAAACCTGGAGGGTACGATCGAGCGCTAGGAGATACGCTCGAAGACGGCGCGGTGTGCGTCGTCTCGGAACGTAATCCCGAGCGGCCCGACCAGTGGAGCCAGAGGTGGTGGCTGTGGAGCGGCAGGGAGTGGCTGTGCGGGCTGTGCGGGCTGTGTGGGAGCTGCAGGCTGTGCGGGGTGTGCGGGGCCTGCAGGCTGTGCTGGGTGGATGGGGTGTGTGGGAGAAGGCGGAGGAGAGTCCTCCAACTCGTGGGAGGGGCCGGCGTCATCCGACCGCTTCCGCTTGGCGGAAGCTCTCTTCGACCGCGGCCGTGTCCGGGGCGGCATATGGGCCCCGAGCGCTCGTCGAAAAGTGTAAAAAGTGCGGCGTGTGCAAAATAAAGGAAAGAGTATACCTCGACACGCCGCGAGTGCTAAGCAATGGAAGCGTGCGAAGACAGCGCCTCCGCGAAGCCCAAATCAGTCCGTAGAAGCTCCCCTGGGCTCCCCTAAGCTCCCAGAAACAACCTGCGCATGAAATGGAGATATCAGCGAGTAATATTCAAAACGTATGGAGCATTAGGGGTATAATAGATAGATATAGAAATCAATTTGGGTTTGGGGTTCGTTTAATGCGTGGATCCTCGAAAAATACACAAAAAGAGGAGAAAAGGGTGAAATAGGCGATACCGGAGGTGGTCGGAGCGGCGGCCGCCGGCGGCGACTCGGGCGAGGCGCGGCGGGTGCTCGGCCGGCGGTGGCTGGCTGAGCGGCGGCGCGAGGTGGTCGGTCGGGCGAGTGGGGGCGTGAGCGAAGGGAACGGGTGAGGGGAACTGAAGGGTCGGGCGAGCGATTGAGATTTTTTCGTTTCGAAAAACGTGCCTCCCCTCAGCCCCTTATATAATAAAAGTTACGACTCGGCAGAGTGACTATGTCACTCGGCCGAGTGGGATCAATGGAAAATCCTCCCCGCTTACGCTTCGGCCGAGTGGCTTTGCCAGCCTCGGCCGAGTGGAGTAAGTCCATTCGGCCGAGTGGCTCAAGCTACTCGGCAAGACTCGCCCTAGGAGCGTATCCGTTTTACTCGGCCGAGTGAAAATATATACTTGGCCGAGTAGCATTTATACTGAAATCAGGAAAATAAACAGAGAGTTGGGTACAGCAGACTTCCCTCGTTCGTGAGCGGCTCGGCCGGATGAACTTGTGTACTCGGCCGAGTGACTATTATACTCGGCCGAGTGAGCCTTGTTTTCTGCTGTTTGTCTTCGTTTGGGCTCTAAACTCCGTCTTTCTTCCTCCAGTCGATTTCATCTTACTCCTAAGCATCGAGCGTCTTCCTGGGGCGCTCCTCGTCATCTCGTTCATCATCCTCATGATGGATTTACCTATCTCCTCTCCTGTCAAGAAAAATAGGACCCGTTATCACAAAAATTTTGGGCGAACGACTCAAAACACTAAAAATTTCTAAAACAAAAATAAAGAAAAAGTAAAAATAAAGCAATAACCGTCGGGTTGCCTCCCGACAAGCACTCGTTTAAGGTCGTGAGCTCGACCCCCTATGATTTTCAATTAATGCGGGATGTTTGGTGCATATGAGATGCACCCATCAAACTTTCCGGGGAGAACGCTTGGATTCGGAAGTTGCGTCGGCGTGTTCTCCCGCGGTGGTCTCTCGTCTCGAATTGTGTTGGGGGGAGGCTCCCCCAAGCTAGCGTTTGCCCCGGTCAACAGCTTCACCGGTGACGCCGATTTCCGTATCGGTGGAGCTTTCTTTGGAGACTTTAATTTCGAGAGCTTGCAGAGCTCTCGAATCCTTGCGACATCAGCGTCGCCTTCATCATTTTCAACGGAGAGGTCGGGGGAATCATCTATCTTCTCATCTTGGCCTAAATCCGGGCCTTCATCAAAATCCTCATCGAAAAGAGCGCCAATCGAGTGGGGGATCGCCTCCTCAATTACCTCATCAAGGAGGTCCATGTAGTCAAGCTCCTCGTGGTAAGGCATGTGTTTCATAGCCTTAGGAATGTGAAGCTCCACCTCGATGTTGCCGACGTTCAAAGTTAGGGTACCTTCTCGCACGTCGACAATCACTCCGGCGGTGGCGAGGAACGGGCGTCCAAGTATCAATGAAGTATCTCCCTCCTCCTTAACGTCCATGATCACGAAGTCACATGGCAAGCATATCCCCCCCGGGACTTGTAGCGGGATGTCTTCGGCGATCCCTACCGGCCTTGTTATTCGCCCATCGGCCAATTGTATCCGCATGTCGGTAGGTTTCAACTTCGTCACGGTGTTTAGCCTTAAGAACATGGAGAGAGGCATGAGGCTCACACTAGCCCCTAGATCTACCAACGCCTTTTGAAGAGGGACGCCGCCCAAGGTGCAAGGAATCCGAAAACTCCCCGGGTCTTTAAATTTGGCCGGCTCCTTCTCTCTCTTGGTGAACCAAGAGCCCTCCTCGGCTAGCATAATCTTCTCCTTCCTCTTTCTCCCCGAAATCAAGTCCTTTAAGAATTTAGCATATGTGGGGATCTCCACGATGGCGTCGAGGAAGGGAATGTTGAGGCTAACTCCTCTCAGATACTCGAGAAACTTTGCTAGCCTTTTCTCCATTTTCGCCCTAGCAAGCCTTTGGGGAAATGGGACCGGTGGCATGAAGCGCCTTTCCTCAATCAATTGCTCCGCTCTAGATTTCTCCTTTTCTTGTGGCTCTTTCTCCTTATCAACTTCAACTACCGGCTCAATTGGCTCCAAACTTTCCTCCACGGGCTCCTCGGTAGGAATCATGGCGGGGGTGGTATCCTTCCCGCCTCTAGTAGTAACGGCAACTACGGCATTGATGTGGCCGGTGCTGCCCCGTGGGTTTTGCTCGGGTTGCGCCGGCAATCGTTGAGTGTTCCGATTGAGCAACGCCAATTGCTCCGATATTTGAGCCACAACGGTATTAAGGGAGTCTTGCCCCGCCTTCAAGGTAGCATTGACCTTATTTTGCTCGACCATGAACGCCTCCACTCTAGCTTCGAAGTCGGATCGTTGTTGAGCTTGTGGAGGGTTTTGATTTTGATTCCTCCACCCTTGATTGTATCCGGGCGGCCTATATGGTGGAACTTGTTGCTTCGGTTGGAAATTTTGTTATGGAGGCCCCCTCGGCGGATAGTGTTGTTGTTGGGGTGGTGGTGGCGGTCGAGCTTGTTGAGGTGGTTGTTGTGGCGGGTTCAAAGCTCCTTCATTGTTGGCGTAAGAGAATCCGGGATGATTTCTTGTGGCCGGATTGGCCCAATATCCTTGGTTCCCCGCGACATATTGTACTTGCTCCAAGGATCCTTCTCCTTGCTCTCCTCCCACATACATGGCTTGAGATTGGTCTTGCCAATCACTCATTTGGTTCGTCGGCGCGGAAGTAGAAGGGGTTCCTTGGGGCTCCGTGATAAACTTCTCCAGTCTCTCCACTACCTTGTGGAGAGAATCAAACTTGCTTGTAAGCTCCGCTACGGCCTTCGCCTCATAGATACTAGTTGGCTTTAAGGAGGACGTAGAGTGTCCTCGCTCATCGCCCCATTGTTGGTTGTTTGAGGCCATCTCCTCAATTAGGGCCGTAGCTTCCTCGGGAGTCTTTGACAAGATAGCGCCATTCGCCGCGTCATCAATAATTTGTTTGGTCCCCGGTTGGAGACCGTTGTAGAAGCTATGAACTAGCTCCCAATCTTCAATGATATGGTGCGGGCATTGGTGCTGCAGATCTTTAAAACGCTCCCAAGCCTCATAGAGCGTCTCTTGGGGTCCTTGCTTGAAGGACATGAGAGCGCTCCGGATCTTCACCGTCTTGGAGGGCGGATAGAACTTGTCAATGAATGCACTTGCCAACTCGTCCCAAGAGGTGAAGACTCCCTCAGCCTGCGTCCTCAACCAATAGAGTGCCTTGTCTTTTAGCATGAAGGGGAAGAGACGCAGTCTGATGGCATCGATGGAGACCCCCAGCATTTGGAATGTGGCGCACTTCGACAAGAATAATTGGATGTGGTAGTGAGGATTTTCATGGGCATTCCCATGAAATGGATCCTGCTGCATCAGAACCACTAGTCCAGTCTTTAGCTCGAAGTTCTTGTCAGCCGCCAACTCCGGCATGGCAATGGATGAGGTCGTAGAAGAGATCTTAGGCCGAAGCCTATCTTGAATAGAAATTATCCTCGCCATCCTTGCCGCTAATTGGTCCGCAGTTTCCGGGTTGGTCATAAACCTCCCTTCCGGATTTTGTCTCCTTTCCGCTCTAAGTCTCCGCGCGGTACGTTCGATCTCGGGATCAAATAATATAGCTTCAGGGTCCGCCGTAGATCTCGTGTACATGCACAGGGAAAACAGAGTTTCAAAGAAATGATTAGTACCGTGGAAGGGTTAGGTAAAAGAAAAATAAATAAATAGAATAACAATAAAAAAAGAAATAGCTAGGGTGGTAAAATCAAACGCAATCGCCTCCCTGGCAACGGCGCCAAAAACTTGATCGCTTCGGGACGTAACCCAAAAGAACGGTTGTAGTTTTACCGCAAGCGCACGGTGTAGCAGCGAGCGGGTTATGGAACACAGGGAGGACGAATGACCGTGCTTGTTCCAATCAACCTGGCTATTTAAGAAGAGAGAAATTTGCCTTTGGCGATCCTGTCACAATCGTCAGACAAAGTACGGAAATATCAAATCAAAAAAAGAACGTCTAGGGAATGGGGAATTCCCGCTACTCACCGTCTTTCGTAAATGTGGTTCATCTGTATCAAAATTGCTAGAATAAGATTTTGGATAAACTAGTTGCAACTGAATGTAGAACCAAGCTCACGCTCTCGCGCTGTTGCCGGTCTATAACTATCCTAGGCTCGGGCCCAATCTCTTGCAAACCCTAGCCTAGGGAAGCTAGCATTAGGATCAACATCATCGTTCAATCGCGCACCGAGCCCAATCTCTTGCAAACTCGGCCCACGACCTAGTTTGGGATAGTTCCTACCCGTCCAATCTCTTGCAAACTGGTATTGGCACGGAATTGGAACCGGAAACCCTAGTATCGGTCCAATCTCTTGCAAACCGATACTACGGAAATTCGATTCCAAACCAATTCAGATTTCTAGGGTTTCCTATCGAATTGGGATCCAATCTCTTGCAAATCCCAATCGATGTGAATTCCTAGCCATCCGTAGTAAATTGATCCCAATCTAATCCCTAATAGCAATTCTAGCAAAATTCCTACCAATTCATCGCAATCATGAAATAGGGCTTGTAGGGTTCATCCCCACGCCCCAAGACGTGGCGACTACTCACAATTCATAGCAAGATCACAAAAATAATAATGGAATAAGCAATAGAATTCATCACAATATTGATATATGCAATAAAAATAGAATTTTTAGAGAAAAGACAAGCAAACCAATGGAGTTCTTCAATTAATCCAACAAAAATCCAATTTTGTCTCCTCTCCAATCTCAAGAATAAAACTAAAAGGCTAATCTAAAAAGCTACAAAAAATCTAAGAAAGAGCTCTCCAAAACTAGGGTAAAAACAGGGGTTAAATACCCCCCAAAATCGTCCAAAAACTGTGACCAAAATACACATGCCAGCCTGTTTTCCGCAATTTTCGCTACAGGCAGCGCGTCGCACTCGGCCGAGTGACAAAAGTCGCTCGGCCGAGTGAAAACCCAGTAATTTTTCAGTAAGTCTCGATCTTCAGGGGTCTTCACTTCGGGGGCTGCTCGGCCGAGTGAGTTGTCGTCACTCGGCCGATGGCTTCTTGGTACTCGGGCGGTCGGGATTATCCACTCGGCTGAGTGGGTCTTCTGAAGCTCAGGCAGCCGAAAAAACAGTAACATGGCGATTTTTGAATGGCTTCGTCTGGGCGCCACTCGGGCGGACGAGGTCTCGTCACTCGGCCGATGTGGTCTCCGTCGCTCGGCCGAGTGCACGTATGAATCGTGTCTGATCTGGTCGGCCGAGCGGTGTCTCGCTGGTCGGCCGAGTGGCTCCTCCACTCGGCCGAGTGGGACACAAAAAATGCCCAGATTGCTCGTTTTGGCCTCCTCGTCGCTCCTGCGACGTCCGTTCTTCTTCCGCTCCTCTCCAACAGCAAAATACCCCTCGGGGAGGTCGTCGGTGACCGTCTGGAGTAAGCGCATCTCGAGATCACTCCAAACCGCGCCAAATCACCTGAAATGCGACAAAAACAACAAATCGTGAAAAGCATCGCAATATCGTCGATATATCGTGAAAAACATGATTTGGGCGATCTAAATGGCATGCAAACATGTGGGAAAAAGGTGTAAAATAAGGAGTGATCAGTAACACACATGAGTGTTAGCCCACTTATCCGCAGCTTGGGCAATATCTGCAGCCAGGATATCGACTATGACACCAGTGATGTCTGAAGAGGGGGGAAGAAGGGGAGCACAAAATTGGGAGCTTAGGGGACTCTTGGGGAGCAGATAGCATTGAAAGACTTGGAGGCTACATAGGTCAGGCGTCGATTCGGAGGGGGAGGTCTTTGAGGATTTTTATCAAACAGGTGGGGGGTATTTTGTTTAGTTGTGTCCAGATGAGGGGGGACTTACTGTAGAACTTGCCGCCGGAATAACAGGTCTTCGGCCTGCTCCGCCACCGTGACGTCCAGAGGATCTATCGCCACCACACCCGCCACCACGGCCCGATGGACCAGGCGCTGCCTTAGATCCAAAAGGTCCAAGGATTGAAGCTGAGTGAGGACGCTTTTGAAGGGGGACCATTGTCCATGATGCCTCATTGCCGCCGCCAGAAAAATTCGCCGACCCCAGCCACACCGACGTGAGCAGACGGGGGAGGATCATCATCGCCATTTGATAACTTTTGTGAGTTTGAGGCATAGCTCGAAGAAGCCATGGAAGAAGAATAGGTTTCAATACAGGGGAAGAGAGGGGGGGAACGATGTAGGAGGACTGCCGGAGGAGCCGGAGTCCCCAAAGGAGGCACAACAGGGGGAACGCAACAGGATCCCAGACGATCACCGGAGCCCTAACTGGGGAACGCTCTTTAGTAGTATCTCTCTCTCTCTCTCTCTCTCTCTCTCTCTCTCTCTCTCTCTCTCTCTCTCTCTCTCTCTCTCTCTCTCTCTCTCTCTCTCTCTCTCTCTCTCTCTCTCTCTCTCTCTCTCTCTCTCTCTCTCTCTCTCTCTCTCTCTCTCTCTCTCTCTCTCTCTCTCTCTCTCTCTCTCTGTGTGTGTGTGTGTGTGTGTGTGTGTGTGTGTGTGTGTGTGAGAGGAGGGATCAAATGACCCCCAAAAATAACCCCCAAAAATAACCCACATCAAAAAGTCTATGCCCCCCATTTTTTCGAAATTTTCGAACCGTTCATCTTGATCTCTGCCCTCTAAATCCTCGACCCACTAATTTTTAGCCCGATCCCATATGTTTTGCCCATTCATCAACCATTCGCAAAAGTTTTGTTCGTGCAAAACCATTAAATTTGGGTCGAATGGATGAACGAGCAAAACACATGGGATCGGGCTAAAAATTGGTGGGTCATGAATTTAGAGGGTGGAGATCAAGATGAATGGTTCGGATCTTCCGAAAAAAATGGGGGCATAGACTTTTTGATAGGGGGTTATTTTTGGGGTTCATTTGATCTCTCCTATATATATATATATATATATATATGAGGTGTGATCAAATGACCCCCAAAAATAACCCCCAAAAATGACCCCATATCAAAAATCATATGCCCCCCCATTTTTTCGGAAGATCCGAACCGTTCATCTTGATCTCCATCCTCTAAATACCTGACCCACCAATTTTCAACCCGATCCCATGTGTTTTGCCCGTTCATCAACCATTCGCAAAAGTTCTGTTCATGCGAAACCGTTAAATTTGGGTCGCAAAAGTTCTCCATCCTCTATATATATGGGAATGTTCCAATGAGAACTTTCCCCCGTGAGAACTCCGTGGGAACTTCCTCTCTTTGATTTTTTTCATAGATCCAAACCGTTGAATGTGTTCTAAACATGTTAATACACATTCATATCAAAAATCAAGACAATCCCCCCCTATTTTCCCCTTGATCGGATCGGTACAAAATGTTCTATTGTTCTGAAACCGTTAAATTTGTAACGGCTTGATCGAGGGTCAAATCCACCTAGGGTTCACCCATTATTTTTTCTGGGGTGTATATATATATGGATTAAACTGTGGAAAAAAAATTTTGAAAAAAAAAATTTTAAAAAAAAAATAATTTAGTTCGCACGGGTAGGGCTGTTGACGAACAGAACGTTCGACGAACTACTCGTGAACAAGCTCGGTACATGTTCGTTTACGTTTGTTTAGGAAGCTTAATGAACAAGCTTGAACAGATTTTTAGAGCTCGGTTAGTAAACGAACAGAGCTTGAACATAACCGTGTTCGTTCATTTATGTTCATGAACAAGCTCGTTAAGTGTTTGTGAACAAGCTCGTTAAGTGATGTTCATGAACAAGCTCGTTAAGTGTTCGTGAACGAACATGTACCGAAAATAGTACATTTAGACAAATACTATATTTTTTTATTATGCTTGGAATAGATGCTTGTAATAGTATATATGGAGCTATTATGCTGGATTTGTTTATTTTTATCTTGCAAATATTTAATCCTTTTATTTAATTGATTTAGTCATTGGCAATAATGTTTAAATATTATTATTCCTGATTAAAAAATTGACATTCGTTTGTTTGTTTGAAAATATGTTCATGAACAAGATTGATTTGTGTTCACGAACATGTTCCTGAACATGTTCACGAACAAGCTCGATAAGTCTTGTTAACGAACAGAACGTTCGATTAACTACTCGTGAACAAGCTCGGTAAATGTTCGTTTACGTTCATTTACGTTCGTTCGGTAAGCTTAACGAACAAGCTTGAACATGTTTTTAGAGCTCGGTTGGTAAACGAACAGAGCTTGAACATGGATTTTGTTCATGAACAAAACAATGCTCCCTGTTCAAGCTCGTTCAAGCTCGTTCGTCAACAGCCCTACGCACGGGCACCCCCGTGAGAACCGTTCGCAGCAGACCACGCCCATATATATATATATATATATATATATATATATATATATATAGCAAAAAATGTACCTAAGAATGACCTCGGGTAGAGATACCTGAGCACACCCCCGCTGTTCGGAGTTTGTGAGTATTTTTTTTTGAATTTTTTTTGCAGTAGGTAGATACACTTGTTATGTAGCTCCCCATAAAATTTCAGCTCGATCCGACACCGTTTGAGCCTCCGTTCATCGATTTCAAAAACGTTACGCAAAACTGTCCAAATTCTGGACAGTTTTGCGCAACGTTTTTGAAATCGATGAACGGAGGCTCAAACGGTGTCGGATCGAGCTGAAATTTTGTGGGGAGCTACATAACAAGTGTATCTACCTACTGCAAAAAAAAATTTCAAAAAAAAATACTCACAAACTCCGAACAGCGGGGGTGTGCTCAGGTATCTCTACCCTAGGTCATTCTTAGGCACATTTCCCTCATATATATATATATATATATATATATATATATATATATATATATATATATATATATATATATATATATAATATAAAAAAAGATGGTGGCTCCTCCGTGCGATCCAAGCGATCCAAATAGGCGATCTTGGGACGAATCCGGCCAGGCTAGGGCAGCTGGGAATGATGATGGCGATCTTGGGGCGAGGCCAGGCTCGATTGATGCGGCAACCAAAGATGGAAAGATTGATTCGGCAAGGGGTGCGAGCGACTGGCAGCTTGTGAGGCGCAGGAATGGTTGAAACCAAAAGGGTCTTCTTAACTTAAGCCACCAAGGTCATCATCAACGTAGATTCAATGTTGATCGCAGATTTGTGAATCAAGGAGTTAGGCCTGGGAAGAATCAGAATTCAAAAATTGAAGGGAATGTCAGTAAGGTGCTCGACAAAATGCCCATAAGGCCAAAAGCGCCAATTCTGATTAATCCAGATGCGGCAAAGATTACTTGGTCTGATATTTGCTCTAATAGGCGTGTTTATGGAGATTCAATAGGGATGACATTGGTTCAGCCTAAGATTCGTGATGATGGCACTTGTGTTGCCCGAGTATCTAATTCCATGCTGGAGAAAGGGGGTGAAAGATGGCAATTTACTCTGGTGGGATATGTGCTGGGAGATATTCCATATTTTGGGAAGATGCAGGCATGGGTAGAGCGGCTCTGGAAGCCAAGGAGGAGGGTGCAAATTTACAGCAAAGAGAATGGATTCTTTTATTTCAGATTTGAAGCAAAGGAGGATTGCGACAGGATTCTGCACGGGGGTCCATGGCTGTTTGATGGCCGCCTTGTTGTTCTGAAACAGTGGAGCCCAACGATACGGCATGATCGAGATATACTAACCTCAGTTCCAGTTTGGGTGCATCTGCATGGGGTTCCTTTGAATATGTGGAATTTAGAGGTGCTTAACATCCTGGCATCTGTCATTGGCACTCCTATATGTTTGGATCGTGCCACAGCTAAACTAGAGCGTATTACCTACGCTCGGTGTTTGGTGGAAGTAGATGCTAAGACACCTTTATCCAATTTTATGGAAGTCGAACTTGATGATGGCTCCATATTGAAGATTGAGGCAAAATATGAAGGGGATCTCCCAAGGTGTAGTCAATGCGTTAGCTTCGGGCATTCAGACGACCAATGTCCAACCCAAGCAAAGCCTACTGTTGTTCAAGAGAAGGGGAAAGAAGCTATGCAGGAATTAGTTGCTCATAAGGTCATCTTGGAAGTTGGCCAAACATCAAATCTGTCTGTAGGTGATAACATTGTCCAAAAACCATCGCATGACTCTGACCCTCCAAGTATGGAAACTGCAAACAAATATGTCACGGCATGTCTCCTCAGGGTTCGGAAGCTAGGCCATGCTCTGCGTGTTATTTGCATCCTGAGGTCTTCTACCACTGCTACCTGTAACACTCCCAATTCAATTACTCCGGATGCTGGGTCAAATGAATCATCTTGCCTAGAGGCTGAAGACCCCATTGGCGCTGCACCTAGGGACAGGCCAAATACTGAGGCCGTTGCCGTTGAAGAACCCATTGCCGTTGCCATAGCACATAAGTCAAGGCCAAATTATGAGGTAACCAAAACTAACATTCCTTCAGCTACAAAGTCCAGATTACCTTCGGGGTCAGGCATACACAAGCTGCAAGAGGCTTCTGTTCCCGGCGCTGAAGAGGAATTTGCCGCATTATACAGAATGGATGAGCCAGAGTTGGAAGCAACATTTCCTGATGACCCAACCTACGAGAATCCAGAATGGGAAAATGAACGCAATGAGATTCTAGCGGAGATTTCAGCATCATGCTCAAAAAAGCAGGGAGAGGTAAAACTAAATTCTGGAGTGGTGGTAAGAAAGAGCAGTAGGCTGAAGGTTGGAAGCCAGCTGCGGCAACCCAATCCTAATCATTAATGACAGTCCTAATCTGGAATACAAGAGGTCTTAATAATGCGGTTCTTCGTTGGGACCTCAGAGATATAATAAAGAGGATGAAGCCATCGGCATTTGTGCTCTTGGAGACGAAGCTAAAATCTGAGACGATCAATCCAAAAACTGGTATTCACAGTTCCTGGAAAATTATTTCCAACTTCGCTTGCCACAAGGGTGGTCGTATACTTATGGGATTTGATCAGAGTGTATGGCAGGTAATTGAGTTATCTCACTCAAAGCAGCACATTACTGTAAGATGTACAAATATTAGGGGTTTCACCTTTGTATTGACCGGAGTTTATGGGTGTCACTCCACTTTGGAGAGAAGGGAGTTATGGGAGCATATGACTTGCGATGCAAAGAGTATTAATAATGAAGCTTGGTTGGTAGGCGACGATTTTAATTGCGTGCTTTTTGCTAAAGACAAAATTGGTGGGCGCAAGATCGATGCAAATATGGTATATGATTTCAACCAGTGCCTGAGTAAATGTGGACTACAAGCTCTCAAAAGTACAGGAACAAATCTAAGCTGGACCAACAACCGGGTGGGCAAAGAACGCATTTCTGCACAATTGGACCGGGTTCTCTGCAATAGTGCTTGGGTGGACAAACTTCCAGACTCTTTTGTCTCCTATGTGGACAGTCATACAAGCGATCATTCACCGATGATCATTAATCTTCACGCCCATGTACAATCCGATCTTAAACCCTTCAAATTTTTCGATTATTGGGTTAAGTTGCCTGGTTATCAAGATGTCATTCTATCGGCCTGGAATACTCCTGTAATAGGAAGTCCAGTGTTTTGCTTAGTTAAAAAGCTACAGAAACTAAAATGCGAGCTGCGCATGTGGTCTACCACTAAACGGGCTGACAATTCTATTCTCAAGTGTCGCACTTTGCTAGAGGGAGTTAGGAAACATCCTTCTATTCATCATGATCATGGGCTGCAAAAGAGAGAACAAAAATTATCAAAGGAGCTAGATAATCTAATATGTCTAGAGGAGGAAATGTATCGACAAAGAAGTAGACAAGACTGGCTAAATCTGGGAGACAGGAATACAAAATTTTTCTACAACTCTATGAGATCTAGACATTGTTATAACAACTTGATGCACTTGGTTGATGGAAATGGGGTCCAAATTAAATCCTATTGTGATCTAAAATCAGAGGCGGTAAATTATTATGAAGATCTATACAATCAATCAAGCTACTGGAGAGTTTTTCCACGGTTGGTGCCTAAAAGAAAAGTTAAACAAGAGGCAGCCATATGGATGGAAAGATGGGTGTCAGCAGAGGAAATCAAAGAGGCAGTTTTTCAGATTAATCCTTCTAAAGCTCCAGGTCCTGATGGGTTTAATGGGTACTTTTTCCAACATAATTGGAATCTGGTGGCTTAAGATGTTGTAAGTGCGGTGCAATCTTTTTTCAGTTCTGGCGGCATGTTGCGCCAAATTAACCATACTTTTTTAACCTTGGTTCCTAAAAGCACTAATGCCTCGAGTCTGGGGGATTACAGGCCAATAGCATGCTACAATATTATTTACAAAATCATTAGCAAAATCATCTGTAACAGGATGAAATTAATTGTTCATGAATTGGTCTCCCCTAACCAATCAGCTTTTCTTCAAGGAAGATTACTTTTGGATTGCACCCTCCTGGCTCATGAACAGATCAGAGATTTCAGCAACCCAATAGGGTCCAGAGCATGCTTGAAACTTGATCTCAGGAAAGCATTTGACAGTGTTAACAGGGAATTCGTTTACTTCATTCTGCATCAAATGGGTTTTGGTCGTACCTTCATAAGCTGGATCAAGGAATGCTTATCTACAACTTCTTACTCCGTGATGGTTAACGGTTCTCCTGTTGGGTTTTTTTGAAGGAAACAGGGGTCTCAGGCAAGGCGATCTGCTTTTGCCTTATTTATTTGTTATTATCATGGAAGCTTTCTCCTTGCTCCTAGCGAAGTCCCTCACTAAGGGTAGCATTCAACCAATGCGGCGGACAGGATCAATCTCACATCTCCTTTTTGCAGATGATTTGTTGGTGTTCTGTAGAGCAAATCTAAAAAATCTTATTGGTATTAAAAATCTGCTAGAGGAATTTGGAAATTTTACAGGGCTTGAAATCAATTGGGATAAGAGCGTAGCTATGTTCAGTAAAGGAACCAATAATGCACGGGATTTGGCTGAATTTTTGGGAACAAAACATGCTACTACTCTAACCACTTATTTGGGGTTCCCTTTGTCTGCTAAATATCCAAAACCCCCAATGTACATTAGACTCATTGATAAGTGCAGAAAGCGGCTGAGTGGGTGGACCTCGAAGATGCTCTCCATTTCGAGAAGAATTGAGCTGGTAAGAACCGTTATCTATGCAATGATTTCATTTTGGTCACATGTCTACAAAATTCCAGGAACTGTTCTACGCACTCTTTCGTCTATGTGTAGAAGCTTTATATGGGGTAACACTAAGACTTGGGCATGGCACAACTGTTGCAAGCCCAAGGAGGAAGGTGGGGTTGGTTTGAGGCTCCTACCAGAATTAAACTTGGCATCGGGGATAAGGCTTACATGGAGGCTACTGAATTCTAGTGGCTTATGGGCGGAGTACATGCGGAATAAAAATAAAGACACTGATGCTTTATATGATGCTAAGGGGCTTGCGGTTCACTCGGGCACATGGAAATTTCTACTAAAATGTAGAAATCTATCGCAGAAGTTAATTGTGAGGAAAGTTCGGGATGGAAAGGATACACTTTTTTGACATGACAATTGGCTACCCTGTGGACCACTTAAAAAAATTTCGCCATTCCAATTGATGCAAGTAGGAAGCGTGTTCGAGATTACTGGGGGGGTTGTGATTGGAATGATGATCCGGATATTGACAATGTCAAGTCTTTACTTCGCCACACAATATTGTCATCGGGTGCAGACTCCTGGGAGTGGAGTGCTAGGCCGGACTGTAGTTTCAAAGAAGTGTGGGATAATATTCGAGCAAAATCAGCACCATTTCCTTTCTTCAAACTGATTTGGTATGGTGGACATATTCCGAAAATGTCTTTAACACTTCTTCGTGCTTTTCAGGACAAGCTCCTCACTAAAGATAAGTTGGAAAGCTGGGGCATACAAGGCTTTAGGGAGTGTGTCCTGTGTGCCGATAACTCTCCTGAGACTTGCAAACATCTATTCTTCTCCTGCTCCTATTTGAACTACATCTTGAGGCGCGCGCTGCTGAAACTGGGAAATCTGGGGCCGCAAAATCTCACAATGCCGGAAGTTGGGAACTATTACCTGTCCAAATTTGGGAAGAAGGGAGTGCTTGGCCGGCTAGCAAAAACAGTTCTCTCGATAGTAGTTTGGCACCTGTGGAGGGAGCGCAACAAAAGAGTGTTCGAGCATATTGCGAAACCAAAGACTACACTGTTCGGTGACATAGCTGCTGATGTAAAAGTGGTGATGCGTAATGAGGATGGAGCTGAGCTATATGCAAAAATTGCCCTTGATAATTGGGAGATTTTAGATAATGGCTGACTCTTGTGACCATTTTGCTTATTAGTTATTTGTTAAGAGCTGTAACGTTGAGGGATACCCATGTTGGTGTGTTTTATCATTGAATCCGGAACTGATGGTAGAGACTGACGACGCCTGTGTCCTCTCCTCTCTCTATTGAGACCGGTGTTCTATGGTAATCACGTTGTATTTTATGTATTATATTAATATAGACATTACTTATCTTTCAAATATATATATATATATATACTTTTTTTCCAACTCTTTGAATACTAGCTTGCATAAAAGACCTAAGTTATCTGTCAATAACCAAGAGTCTTTGTATACAAATGCTTTAACTTCTTTTTGATGGTGTTTCGAGGTGTTTTCTTACCACAGTTTGATAGTCCAGAGGTCCGAAGGTCGTCGCTATCACGTGAGACAGAGATGACCTTCGGAGTCGGTCGACCGCGCGTTCACTTGAGCTGGAAGACGTGGATCGACGCTTCGGTGCGCCGAAGGGTCGCTTCGGCGGGACGATGGCCTCTGATGTTTCGATCGGACGAACGGGCTCTGGCATGAGGGCGGTAGGATCCGATCGACGGGATGCCGAAGGGAAGCTTCGACGGTGGTGACATCTCCTTCGATCTGCAAAAACGAAGAACTCGTCAGGGGGGCCGGACCTTGGTTCCGACCAAGTCCCCTCCGATGCCAAAGTCAAATCTAGTCTGAAGGATACTCGGTGGGATCGAGCTTGGTTCACAGAGAGACCAAGCACGAATCCCCGAGCCGAGCTATAGAGGAGAAATGTGTAAGGTGGAAGAATGTGTGAGAGTTGTATTGTGATACATCCATTGTAGATCTCGGAGGGCCCCAGGGAGTTGATGTCTCCTCCATTTCATATAGGCGTGCCATATCCTCCCTCCTCTCTAAGGCATTGAAGAGGCTTTAGTGTCGTCTTTGATGACGGCACGCTAATAAGGAAGTCTTGACCCCTGATTGTCGCCATCCTTGATGAAGGATTAAGTGTAGGTCAAATTCATGAGCCATAAAGATGGCTACGTAGGTCGACCATATTTGGCATGTCAGAAATGAGGAGGCCTTCATGTCACCCTTGATGACGGTGTGCTGATTAGGAAATATTGACCTCCTAATTGCTTTCATTTAATTAGGGGATAAAGCCCATGAAGGCGAGCCATGATTGCTAGAATGATGGCTTTGAGTAACTGCCATAATTGGCGAGTGCTCCCTCGGTTTGGGGAGCAATTTCCTCCCCAACGAAAAGTGGGCGGTCTTTTAGGCCTTCGTCTCGGGTGGAGAAGCGCGACCCGCCTGTGAGGTCCTTGGGCTAAAGCTCAAGGCCGTAGTGGGTTGGTTGACTAGTCGTGGTTGACTTGGTTCTTCTAAGCCCAGTTAAAAGGGTTGTATCAATTGCCCCCATCTTCCGAGCTCTACCGCTGTTGAGGTTGAGGTCGGGAGATGTAGTATAAGGGGAAGCAGTGGCTCCTTTTGTAGAATTGGTTCGACTAGTGGAGTCGCCTGGGGACAATAAGTGGTCGGTCTGAGATTCATTCAGTTGCGAGGGGAGTGGCCACTCAACTTACGGCCGATGAATGAGTGGGTCGGCCAGCTGGGGGAGTGCCACCACGACTTACAGCTGATGAGGAGATGTTAGCCTGTTGGGGGAGTGGCCCCCAGTCTTACGGCAAAACCGGACGGGTCGGCCTACTGGGGGAGTTGCCTCAGCCTTACGGTCGATAGGTTGGTCAGCTTGCTAGGGGAGTTGCCTACAGCCTTACGGTCGACGGATGGTCGGCCTGCTGGGGGAGTTTTCCCCAGCCTTATGGTCGATCGAGTGCTTGGCCTGCTGGGGGAGTTGTCCCAGCCTTACGGTCGATGTGATCGGTTTGCTAGGGGCGTTGCCCATAGCCTTACGATCGACGGGTCGATTGGCCTGCTGGGGGGCTACCCCTAGTCTTACAATCGATCGAGTAATCGGCCTGCTGGGGAATTTGCCCCAGCCTTACGGTTGATGTGGTCGGTCTGCCAGGGGAGTTGTCCCCGGCCTCTCGATCGACATGTTGATAGGCCTGCTGGGGGAGCTACCCTCAGTTTTACGGTCGATCGAGTGATCAGCCTGTTGGGGGAGTTGCCCCAGCCTTACGGTCGATGTGGTCGGTCTGCTGGGAGAGTTGCCCCAGCCTTACGGTCGACAGGTCGATAGGCCTGCTGGAAGAGCTATCATCAGTCTTATGGTCGATCGAGTGATCGGCCTGCTGGGGGAGTTGCCCCCAGCTTTACGGTAGATCGAGTGATCGACCTACCGGGGGAGCTTCCCCCAATCTTACGGTTGATCGAGTGATCGGTAGCGGGGAGATTTGCCCTCAGCCTTACAACCGATCCGGGTTTGGTCGACCTGCTGGGGGAGTTGACCCCAGACTTACGGAAAACCGATGGGTCGACCTGCTGGAGGAGTTGCCCCAGCCTTACGACGAAGCGTACAGGTCGTCCTGCTGGGGGAGTTGTCCCCAGCCTCACAATCGATCCCAGCTCTTCTCTGGATCCTAGTTTTAACTCCAGCTCCACTCTGGTCAGTGGAGGTTCTGTGCCACCGCCTAAGTTTTTGTATCGTTGGGGGAGCTTGGAAGGGGGAGGTAGTATTGGTCCTCCCGTGTACGTTATCATTGCCCCCTCTGTGGCTCGAGTTTGCCCTGGAAGATGGAAAATACGAGTCGTCAAAAATTTCATCATGTCGTGGTAGGTTGACAAGCTCAGACTGAGGTGGGCCTGCAAGCTCGTCTGGTTGGACATGGGCAAGTTTGGCATGAAGTGCCATCGGTAGCTCGTCATGGTTAGAAGCTCGGACTGGCCTCAGCCATCCCCTGGGTTAGTCGGCCTGGTCTGGTCGGCCTCCTCCTGGCTCGGTCGGCCTGGTCTAGACCCAGTTCTAGCTACTAGCTCCAGCTCCAGCTATCGTATGTATCCTAGCTCCAGCTCTAGTTCCAGCTTTCGTCCGGATCCTAGCTTTGGCTCCAACTGTTATGTGGATCCCAGCTCCAGCTCCGGCTCTATCTTTTGTCTGGATCCTAGCTCCAGCTCTAGTTCTAGCTTTGGTCTAGATCCTAGCTCCAGCTTCGGCTTCAGCTGTTGTGTGCATCCCAGCTCTGGCTCTGGCTCCAGCTTTTTTCTGGATCCTAGCTTTAGCTCTGGTTCTAGCTTTCGTCTGGATCCTAGCTCCCGCTCCAGCTCCAGCATAAGCTCTTGTCTGGTCGGAGGCCCCCTGACCGATCCGGTCCCTGAGTTATAAGATCGGGAGGTCTGCTTCGATTGGGGGAGCAATGCATAGGACGAAGATCGCCGCATTGAATGCCATATGTTTGCATCGAGCAAAACATATGCAGCCAGTTGTGGTTGGCCTGGTCTGGTCAGCCTCCCCCTGGGTCGGCCTGGTCTTACGAAAGTAATACGAAATTAATAATCAAAAACGTTTTAAAAACTTGCAGCTCAAGTGACAAGCTACGGCCTTCGGGCCTTTGGAATTTCCTTTGATTTGCGATTCTCATGTACGAGCCTCGGAAGTGCTGATGTTTATTGTGTATGGTTTTCTTGCCTCTAGCTCTTCGCTTTTGCTTCTGTATAGCAGGTCTTTGAGAAAGATCCAACGCTTCGAGTTGCAGTCGGAAGATGACGAATCCGACGGTGTAACTGTCTCGTTATATTTCAGAGCCAGATCTAGACCCGGATCCGCTTCCAGATCATTCTTCTTCCCTTCCTCCTCTTCCTCTTGCCACTGAAACCGCGAGTCCCTCATCGGAGACATATATCTAGCACGCCGATGAACAGATCTACTCCTTAGTCTTTTCTCAACCTATACTGCTCAATTCCCCTTCGTTAGCATCTTCTTCGTTTTCCTCATTCAGATCCAGTAGCGGAGCAAGATTTTAAGGCCGCCGGAGGTGCAACGAGAGCTTCATCGATCGGACCTTGCCATTGAGGAACAACTCGTTTACGGATATCATTGGCCCGGTAGCATTCGCCCCTTTGAATTGAAACGAGCCAGCGGAGGCGAGGAGCTCGGGTGAACCGGCAGGAATGGCACCGGTGTCTAGGATGGAGAAGGGGGCGGAGGTGAGGAGGTAGTGCACGGGCACACCGGAGCGCTGAAGAAGTACCCGATGGGATTCTAGCCGGGAGATGACGGCGCGCTAACGTACGACGTCAAACAGTTGCTGTCGATTTCGTCGAAAAATGAGTGAATCTGTTTGGAGTTCGTCATCTCACCATTATAAGGATTTGGAGGTTCTTCTAGAATTTCTCCATGGATGGGGTTTCGAAGATCCATTTTCGTGAAAGTGGAATCCACCAGATCACCGGTGAAGAGGATGGCCTTGCCACTGAGATCGATCGACAGGAGGAATCGGCCTATTGGCTCGGGGTCCTCGGTGGCAAGAAACTTTTCTTGAGTCAAGTCTTAGGCGAAGTCGACGTAGTGGTTTCGATGATGGAACCGGAACCGATTTAATCTGCTGTGGGTGAAGGAGATGCAAGGGTAGATCTTGAAGGTAAGGAGCCGATCTTGGTCCAGATCGTCGCCTTTGTCATCATCAAAGGAGAGCATGAGATAGATTTTTATTAATGGGCATGAGTGATCGTCGTTGTGGTTGATGACGTGGATGTCGACTCGTTCCAACAGACAGCGTCAGATGTTTCGGAGTGTTTTTTCACCACAGGTTGATAGTCCAGAGGTCCAGAGGTCGTCGCTGTCACGTGAGGCGGAGACGACCTTTGGAGTCGGTCGACCATGCATTCACTTGAGCTGGAAGATGTGGATCCACGCTTCGGCGTGTCATAGGGTAGCTTCGACGGGATGATGAACTCCAGTGTTTCGATCGGACGAACGGGCTCTGGCACGAGGGCGTTCGGATCCAAGCGACGGGATGCCAAAGGGAAGCTTCAACTGTGGTGACGTCTCCTTCGATCTGCAAAACGAAGAACTCGTCAGGGGGGCCAGACCTTGGTTTCGAACAAGTCCACTCCGATGGCAAAGTCAGATCTAGTCTGACGGCTGCTCGGTGGGATCGAGCTTGGTTCATGGAGAGGCCAAGCACGAATCCTCGAGCCGAGCTATGGAGGTGAAATGTGTAAGGTGGAAGAGAGTATGAGAGTTGTATTATGATACCTCCGTTGTAGATCTCGAAGGGACCCTGGGGGTCGATGTCTCCTCCATTTTATTTAGGCGCGCCATCTCCTCCCTCCTCTCTAAGGTATTGAAGAGGCTTTAGTGTCGTCTTTGATGATGTCACGCTAATAAGGAAGTCTTGACCCTGATTGTTGCCATCCTTGATGAAGGAATAAGTGTCGGTCGAATTCATGAGCCATGAAGGTGGCTACGTAGGTCGGCCATATTTGGCGTGTCAGAAAAGAAGAGGCCGTCATGTCCCCCTTGATGACGGTGCGCTGATTAGAAAATATTGAATTCCTAATTGCGTTCATTTGATGAGGAGATAAAGCCCATGAAGGCGAGCCATAATTGCTAGAATGATGGCTTTGAGTAACTGCCATAATTGGCAAGTGCTCCCTCGGTTTGGGGAGTGATTTCCTCCACAACGAAATGTGGACGGTCTTTTGGGCCTTCGTCTCGGGTGGGGAAGCGCTGTAGGATCCTGTCCAAAACAGAGTTAGGATCGATAACATGAAGTTTAGACTTACGCTTGCGTACGCGGCACGGTAGTCTACGAACTTCGCCTTCGGATTCGCCACGACGGATCGAGTCTACTCACGAGCGGAGTAAGGCTACTAATCCCACAATCTAAATCTCTATTTTAGATTAAGAACTTGGATGGAGGGAGAGGAAATATTTCTGCAGAGCTTCGCTATGAAGAAGATGCATGCATGAATTTCATGCAAAATGTGTAAGGAAAATGGCTACCCTTGGGTCTTATTTATAGCCCCCAAGGTAGTTATTTTAGGGTAAGTTGTTCCTTTGGAACAACTTAATTAAGGTGTACCATGATACATGGCACATTATAAGCTTAAGTTGTACCATATGCATGGTACAACATAAGCTTAAGATATTCCCCCTTTATTAGCCATATGTCGCATGCACTTATGCATATATAATGCGACTTTCCCGCTCATACAGAGATCCTTTCCGCAAGGGAACAGATTCCCTTTGCACATGACTTCGTGTGCGCGACGTTCGAGGTCCGTATTCCCTCGTACATCCCCCACAAGGGTGTACAAACGTCTTCCATATCCAACATCTCCCACTCACACTTGAGGGGATTGTAAGAGAACGTCTTTCCCTTAGTTCTTTCATCTATCATACCGAGAAATAGACCGTGCGACCGTCATGCGCGTAGAGTCTGTTGTTGTGCACTTGTTAGAGATACACAACGACCTCTAAGGTGCAAAGTTGAGTAGTTCAACGCATGCTTTACCCTAGATTATTTCTTCACATTTTCTTGTACTTTATATTCAACAATTGAATCCCATCTGGATTACAATTGGCTGGCCAGCTTTGAATCATTAAAGTCCAAATGCGAATATGAAATCAATCTTCCTCTTATTGCGAACCTTTTGATCTTGACTTGATTCGCTTTTCTAACGTGCCCCGCCGAGCCGAATTACCATAGCCCATTAGTAACACGCTAAGATAGAGATCATCTCGTCAAATCTAAAGGAACCAATTGGAGTCCTTGAGGGTAAGAGTTAAGACCCGTATGGCCTTTGAGTCTCACATAATAGCAAACACTATTGCTACTAACTCAGTGGTCGAAATGCATACGTGGTATGAACACGTATTACAACATCACTCCTTTCCCAGGGAGAGTATGTCTTAATGATGTTGTACGGATGAAAGATCAGACACCACAGTGCCTATCTTTTGAGTCCCCTTACTACTCAGGAAATATTCCCGGACTCTCATCCTGCATAAGACAGATAGGATTAAAAAATCCAATGAGATCTTTATATCCTTGTGATACAGATCTCAGATCTTTTGTAAGCATCCATATGATGCAGATCTTTCATTCGACTATCTTGTTAAAGTCATGACTCTAAATCATTCGTCTAATGATTTTGACTTTAAACTAGTCTCATCTCTATCTTATCCATCTGATAAGATAAGGCGGTTGCTCATGTGAGAGAGCCAACCTTAATCTGTCCGACATACACACAATTCAGCTGAGATTTCAAAAATGTACACAAACATTTCTTAAGAAATTCATATGCAATGTTGGAAAAAGAACTTATTCTTTTATTAATTTTGACCATTTCTTAGACATGGGAATATATATTTGGTACAACTCAGCCCATACGCAATCCTTGAGATGATAAGTGTTTATAAAACACATTTCTGGGGATCGCTTTCGTAAGCTGATCCTCTATCGTCTCATGCGTAGATATGTACCTTATGTCTACCTTCTTGGTTTTATCATAGTCTTTTACAAATCTGCAGTTCCTTTAAGATACTGCATTATCCTCTTAACCGCTTTCCAGTGTTCTTGCCCTGGGTTGGATTGGTAACAGTTTACCATTTCCAACGGCAAAACAGATGTCCAGTCTCGTACACACCATAGTGTACATAAGACTATCAACTGTACTGGAATATGGAACTTTTTCCATAATTTCCTTTTCCTTTTGGTTCTTTGGACGTGATTCCAGATATAAATTATCGCATATGCTTATATGAATATCAATGGACTTGCAGTCCTGCATATTAAATCGTTCTAGAACCTTCTTTATATAAGTCTCCTGTGAAAGAGAAAGAAGTTTCTTCGAACGATTCCTTGAAATCTTAACTCCAAGGATATATGCGGCTTTTCCTATGCCTTTCATCTAAAATACTGATGAAAGCCAAGCCTTGATACTCATTACAAAGCCCTTGTCATTTCTGGCTATTAAAATGTTATCTACATATAGATACATGATAATATACTTGCTTTTAATCCTCTTGATATATACTCAGTTATCTTCATCAAGCATGGAAAAAATCCATTTGATAAGACAACTTCTTTCAATCGTATATACCATTGCCTCGAGGATTATTTAAGACCATATATGGACTTATGAAGTTTACAAACCTTATGTTTGTTTCCTTCTTTTACAAACCCTGTTGGTTGTTCCATATAGATCTCCTCGTCCAATTCTCCATTGAGAAAGGCAGTCTTTACATCCATTTGATGTAATTCGAGGTATAAGCAAGCTACCATTGCGAATCAAGGTAAAACGCACAACAGGTGAGAAGTTTTCTTTGTAGTCTATCCCTTCCTGTTGCGTAAAACCTTTCGCGACAAGGCGAGCTTTATATCTATCTATAGAGCCATCAGCCTTATGCTGAGCCATCAACCTTATGCTTGATCTCGAGAACCCATTTGTTCCCAATTGCTCTATGTCCTCTGGGTGAGTTAACTAAGTCCCAGACTTGGTTAACTTTCATGGATTTCAATTCCTCCTTCATCGCTTCCATCCATTTGTCATTTGCAGGGCATGATTCGGCATATTTGAGATTCTTCAAGTCCTTGTTGACTTGAATTTAGATCAATTCTAATATCACTCCCACTTGAAATGTTGTTAGAATTGCTCCCACTTGGATCATTATTCCCATATGGAATAGGATAATCGTCATTCGTATAATCCATTGGTGAAGGTTGAAAAGTATTTTCGTTTTCACCAAGAATTCTCCCACTCGAATGAGGTAATCCTTCTTGATCACAAATCTCAAATAGAGATAAGTCCTGACTTATCTCGCCCTGTCTTGGAAACTTGTTTTCCAAGAAAGTGACATCCCTCGACTCAAACTCAATTAGCACACCATTGTCTTCCTGACTAACAAAAACATAACCTTTGGAGTTTAATGCGTATCGTTTAAAGATACATTTCCTTCCCCATGGCCCAAGTTTGCCATACTTATGGGAGGAAATATGTGCGTTGAATGCACAAACTCAAGGTAAAATGTTTAAGTTAGGAGACCTCTGGTTCCACAACTCATAAGGAGTGGAGCTAACTGATTTCGAGGGTACGCGGTTTAAAATGAAAACGGTTGTCAATAATGCATCACCCCAGAAGGTGATTGGCAAGTTAGCTTGCGCCATCATTGAACAGACCATTTTTCATTAAAGTCCTATACCTCCTTTCTGCAACACCAATTTGTTGAGGAGTATAAGGCATAGTTACCCGATGTACTATGTCTTTTTCATCACAAAAGTTCCTTTAAACTTGTTGATTGATATTCACCGCCCCTATCGGTTCGCATGACCTTAATCTTGCGATCTAATTGATTCTCCACTAAACTCATATAGTTTTCAAAGCAGGTTTAGTGCTTTCACTTTTGTGGGATATCAAATAGATATGACCGAATCGGGTGAAATCATCAATTAAAAGTGATGAAATAGGACTTCCCGCGTCTTGTCTTGACATTCATCGGACCACATATGTCCGAATGGATAAGCGGTAATGGAACCTTGGCCCTTGTGCCGGTTCCAAACGGCTTGCGACAAGATTTCCTTTCAAGGCAATGTTCACAGGTCGACATTTCAACCTTTGAAACATTGGATAGAAGGCCACGTTTGGCAAGTCTATCCATACGCGTTGGTCCAATATGACCAAGCCTTGAGTGCCAACAAATTATAGTAGACTCATTAGTCAAAGAATTTGTCATAAGGAAATGAGAAATCATACATTGTACTTATTACAATGAATCCTTTAAATACATAACCCAGAACCAATAAAGGAATTATTACAAAAATAGGTCCATATTACAAACATGAAGGAACCAACCATTAACCAAGACCCAATAAATTGACCACAATTTTAATATTCCTTTGAATATATGGAATGAAGAGAACATCATAAAGTAGGAGAATGTGGCCGTTGTCCAAGTCTAGCTTGCAATTCCCAACGCCTTTCTTTACAACACGTGTGTTGTTTCCTACATTGATCCACTTCATTCCTTGAGTATTCGGTGATACTCCACGAAGGACCGTCTGTCCTTTGCTATGTGGTCGGTGGCACCTGAATCAATTATCCAAAAATGGATTAGATTCCACAAGAAATAGTGGACTAGAAACACATATGTAACTAGTATTACAAGTTACCTCGTCACTTCCACTCGTACACGAACGAGCATAGTGACCGAGCTTGTTGCACTTGAAGCACTTGATCCTTTTCAAGTCTTTCTTCTTGTGCCATTTCTTGTGCCCACCCTTATGTTTGGGTTCCTTGGTAGACTCAGGTTGCTTATTACGTTCATTAGAAGACTTCGAACGATCTTTACGTTTCTTTCCCTCATGTGAGGAACTAGCAACCACGTGCACTTCTGCACTTGGCTTGGCAGCCGCATGCCGCTCTTCCTCTAATTCGAGGTGCTTGGAAACGTCGTTGAAGGTCTTGATGCTCTCATTGTGAGTGAGATGCATCTTCATTTGATCCCACCCATTTGGTAGGGAACGTATGACTGCTTGGATTTGTTGCTCATCAGTGAGCACATGACCTGCGTCCTTTAACTCCGAGATAAGGTTCGCCATATGTCGCAGATGTTTCCCCATGGAATGATCTGGACGTTTCTTATATGTATCGAACTTTATAGTTAAGGCGCGAAGTTTGGACACCGATGTGCCACCGAACTTCTCCTCTAGCTTGGACCATATGTCCATGGCTAGGTCATGTTCTCGGAAGATGCGCATTATGTCATCAGCCATACTGCTTAATAACGTAATGCGCGCTATCTTATTCTTCCGAGACCAAGCATCAAAAGCTTCCTTGTCTCTTCGGTGTTGGGCCGTAGTGCCCAACTCGGGTTCAATCATTACGTTCTTTAGAGTTTCGAGCACTTCTTGCTCCTCTAAAACGTATTGTATCTTAATGGACCAAAGTTTGTAATTATCGCCGTTGAGTTTTTCACCTTTGTTTAACTCAGCGACGATATTCTTTGAAGCGGAAGACATTTTACTTTTAAAATGCTGCAAAAAACACAAAACCGAAGGTTCGATCAAAAACATTGCATAAAAAATTCTTAAAATATAACTCCCACTTGATTTGAATTTATAGAGTATCCCATTTGGATAGTTCTAAAAATTCAAATCCCACTTGGAATTATATTATATTTGATAAGTTACTTTCGAAAAATATTGAAGGTGTTGTTCTAGAATCGAAAAGGTCTCTATGATTCCAATCACCATCTAGAACAACTTTCAATATTCCCCCATCACTTATCAAACAATAGTACTCTTATAGTACTAGCAGCGGAAAATGAGTATTTGATAAGTTACTTTCGAAAAATATTGAAGATGTTACTCTAGAATTGGAAAGGTCACTATGTTTCCAATCACCATCTAGAGTAACTTTCAATATTTCTCCCTCACTTTATCAAATGTTAGTACTCTTATAGTACTTAGCAGCGGAAAAGCGTTTTTGAAAACGTATTTTTCAAAAAAAATACATTGGCTAATCTCCGTAGAGTAGAGCACAACGTCATAAATTCATTGGCTAATCTCCGTAGAGTAGAGCACAATGACATGGCTAATCTCGCATGAAGTAGAGCATTACGGCTAATCTTCAAGGAGTAGAGCACAATTTCATAAGTACATTGGCTAATCTCCGAAGAGTAGAGCGCAATGACTTGGCTAATCTCGCATGAAGTAGAGCACTATGGCTAATCTTCAAGGAGTAGAGCCCAATGAAAAACTTCATTAAAACGTTAGTCCCGTATGAACTAGTCGGCACTGTGGTTAGCCCCGTATAGGCTAATCGACACATTCGAGTTTGACCAATGCCCTTTGTCACCCCGTATGGGTTAGTTGAAAAATTTGCAGTCGACCCAGACCTTCTGCCAGATTGGTCGACCAAAATCACAAAATTGGTCGACCAATATTCGAACTGCAACTTCTCCCGGCCAGGGCCTCTGCCCTGGCCGGGGCTTGGCCAATGGCCGGCCAGGGCCTCTGCCTTGGCCGGCCAGGGGGCCTGCCCCCCTCGGCCAGGGCCGGCCAGGCCCTGGCCTCTGCCAGGGCCGGCCGGCCAGGCCACTGGCCGGGGCCAGGGCTCCTGCCCTGGCCTCGGCCAGGCCCTGGCCTGAGGCCAGGGCGCTGCCCTGGCCTTTTGCCAGGGCGGCCTGGCCGCTGGCCGGGGCCAGGGCTCCTGCCCTGGCCTCGGCCAGGCCCTGGCCTGAGGCCAGGGCGCCGGCCCTGCCCTCCTGGCCCTGGCAGTGGCCAGGGCTCCGGCCCTGGCCACTGCCAGGGCCGGCAGGCCGGCCCTGGCCACTGCCAGGGCCGGCCTGGCCCTGGCAGTGGCCAGGGCGCCGGCCCTGGCCTCTGCCAGGGCCGGCAGGCTGGCCAGGGCCGGCCCTGGCCACTGCCAGGGCCGGCCTGGCTGGCATGCCCTTGGCCAAGGCCGGCCACTGCCGGCCCGGCCTTGGCCGGCCACTGCCGGCCTGGCCATGGCCGGTCATGGCTTGGCCATGGCCGGCCATGGTCAAGGCCTTTCGGCGTTGGCCGGCCATGGCCCCTTTGGCCATGGCCGGCCACCCCCTTTGAATGGGGTTGCCGCACTTTCTCCTCCCCCTTGATGGGGTGGTCGCCGGTGGTTATTGGCCGTAGCCAACCCCCTCCGTATGAGGAGAGGGGGTGCATGGCCTTCATGGCCCATTTGGCCATGGTGCACATGCACCAAATTTTCCTCTTACCCGATGGAAATAACTTCCATCATCTTCCTCGATGAAGCACCCGTTCGTCGATGAAGCACCCGTTCGTCGAGAATTTAGTTATTTTCTAATGGCCGTGTGCCAAAAATGAATAACTTACTACGTGAACGGTCGGTTCTTCCCGTCACGGAGAGTTCCTACCATATCCATAATGATAGGAGACCCTAACGTGAAAAGAACAACCGCTGCGTTCTCTCCGTCACGAAGCGTTCCTACTATATCCGTAATAGTAGGAGACCCATTCGTGAAAAAGACAACGACTCGTTCGTAGTTTCGACGGGGCGGTGGTTTGACCGGGGCGAACCCATATGGCTCTGATACCAATGTAGGATCCTGTCCAAAACAGAGTTAGGATCGATAACATGAAGTTTATACTTACGCTTGCGTACGCGGCACGGTAGTCTACGAACTTCGCCTTCGGATTCGCCACGACGGATCGAGTCTACTCACGAGCGGAGTAAGGCTACTAATCCCACAATCTAAATCTCTATTTTAGATTAAGAACTTGGATGGAGGGAGAGGAAATATTTCTGCAGAGCTTCGCTATGAAGAAGATGCATGCATGAATTTCATGCAAAATGTGTAAGGAAAATGGCTACCCTTGGGTCTTATTTATAGCCCCCAAGGTAGTTATTTTAGGGTAAGTTGTTCCTTTGGAACAACTTAATTAAGGTGTACCATGATACATGGCACATTATAAGCTTAAGTTGTACCATATGCATGGTACAACATAAGCTTAAGATATTCCCCCTTTATTAGCCATATGTCGCATGCACTTATGCATATATAATGCGACTTTCCCGCTCATACAGAGATCCTTTCCGCAAGGGAACAGATTCCCTTTGCACATGACTTCGTGTGCGCGACGTTCGAGGTCCGTATTCCCTCGTACATCCCCCACAAGGGTGTACAAACGTCTTCCATATCCAACAAGCGCGACCCGCCCGTGAGATCCCTGGGCCAAAGCCCAAGGCCGTAGTGGGTTGGTTGATTAGTCGTGGTTGACTTGCTTCCTCTGAGCCCGGTTAAAAGGGGTTGTATCAGATGGAACAATTTTTAACTTTTTACATTTTATCCAGTGACAAACGCTTAAAGCTCCACTGCTTTTTTTTCACATACATACAATTAACCGAGCCGATGATTACTTAATTTTTAATTAATTTCCTATTTGTGTCTCTCTCAATGTTTGCATGAGGAGGAAATGAAGTAGTAATTAAATAAGCATGTACTGATTGCATAGTGATTTAAAGATGTCCCAAATTGATAGTTTTATGTTTTAAAAAATTTAAACATAAAAGAACTTACATCATATGAATCTTAAAGAAATTGGGATTTTTAATCTTTATCTAAATGGATTTGTCTGGAACATTTGGAAAGATAAAATATAGGATTGCGCCGATTATTTAGGGATGAAGAATGACATAATTATGCACCAAAAAAAGAATTGTTATAATTTGGAGAAGAAAGAGTAACCATGGCTATGAGCCATAGTCATATATTTATTTATTTCATATGGGATATGAAGAGACATGGACACCAAAGGTCCCCACTACTCCAATAAGTGGGGAGTAATGGAGGGATAATGTGGTGGGGAGGCCAAAGGCCTCTCTTATTCACAACACTCCTCTTTATACATCCATTACTTTGGTCTTAGCGTATAAAGCTAAGGGGATGGATACTTCTGGATCCTGAGTAATCGTGTTTGCCTCGTTAAAACCTTAGCTGTGGAAAACCCAGTGGGAAAAACCAACAGCTTAAGGGAAAAGAGTGCAACACACAAGTTACCCCCCTCATCCGTACAAGCTTCGGGCTTGTAGGTCTTTCAGCTGTCTCATACCGATTCCTTTTACAAGTTTTACAAAAATACATCTCGATAAAGATTTAGTAAAAAGATCAGCTAAGTTGTTGCAGGACTGGATCTGTTGAATCTTGATCTCCTCATTCTTCTGTAGATCGTGCGTCCAGAAGAATTTTGGAGAAATGTGTTTCGTTCTGTCGCCTTTGATGTATCCCTTTTTGAGTTGTGCTATGCATGCAGCGTTGTCTTCAAACAAGACAGTGGGCTCGAGATCACCAGTCTTCAGGCCAGTGGCATCTAGGATATGTTGGACGATGGAGCGAAGCCAAAAACACTCTTTGCTCGCTTCATGGATCGCAATGAGTTCAGCGTGGTTGGATGATGTTGCTGTGGTGGTTTGCTTTACTGATCTCCATGAGATAGCAGTCCCTCCATAGGTAAATACAAAACCAGTTTGTGATTTTGCTGTGTGAGGATCAGATTGGTAACCTGCTTCAGCATAACCAAGCAACTGGGAGAAGGAACCTCTCTGGTAGTATAGTCCCAGATCTATAGAACCCTGGAGGTAGCGTAGAAGATGCTTTACTCCGTTCCAGTGGCGCTTTGTAGGCGCAACACTATGGCTGGCAAGTAGATTAACTGCGAACGCTATATCGGGACACGTGCAGTTTGCCATATATAGAAATGCTCCAACGGTAATGAGGTAGGGTACTTCATGACCCAGTAAGTCATCCCCCGCTTCCAGCAGCCGGAAGGGGTCCTTTTAAATATCCAGTGATCTCACGACCATAGGAGTACTTAAAGGATGACAATGTTCCATTCTAAACTTGTTTAAAAGGTTTCTTGTATAATTTGATTGGTGTAACAGGATTCCACCTCGTAGGTGTTCAATCTGTAAGCCAAGACAATATCTTGTTCTGCCTAGGTCTTTCATTTCAAATGTATGCTTTAGGCTTTCAGATATTTCATTGATCTCTGCGGGAGATCCTATGAGATTTAAGTCATCAACATAAACTGCAACGATGACAAATCATGTTCCCGTTCTTTTGATAAAGATACACATGCAGACTTCATTGTTTTTGAATCCTTGCTGTGCAAGGAAAACACTTAGTCTGTTATACCACATCTTTCCTGATTGCTTTAGACCATATAATGATCTTTGAAACCTTACCGAGAAGACGTCCCGAGGTCTCTCTTTCATCTCTGGGGGTAAGTTAAACCCATCTGGAAGCCTCAGATAGATTTCTTTATCTATATCGCCATATAGATATGCAGTCACAACGTCCATGAGCTGCATTTTTAGGCTTTCCAGAGATGATAGGCTAAGCAAGAATCAGAAAGTGATCGCATCCATGACCAGGGAATATGTATCTTCATAATCACTTTGGATCTTGTTCATTTCTTTTTCTGATGAAGACCCACTTATATCCCACGGGTTTAACACCTACATGTGTTTGGACTACTGGTCCAAAGACTTTGCGTTTCAAGAGTGAGTCCAGCTCTATTCTTAATGCATCGTCCCACTTTGACCAATCATCTCTACGTTTACATTCCGCTAGAGATCGTGGTTCGACGTCATCGTCGTATTCAGTGACGTGAACGGCAATAGAGAATGCAAAATCGTCGACGACGACTGTGCTATGTCTGTCCAGTACCTCTCCAGTACGTACGTAATTTAATGATGTTTCTCCTATCGTTTCCTCTGCAGTGGAAATAAGGAGAGGAGAGGTTGCTGGGCTGAGCTCAGCATTTTGTGAAGGGATCATCTTATTATTACCCGGAATCTTCCTCTTTCGAGGAACTTTATCTTTTGAACCTGGTAGGCGTCCTCTTTTCAATTGAGGTACAACCAATTCTGCTGACGGTGGATTGCATCCATCTTTGGGGATGTTAAGCCTAGCTGGCGTATTGGCTGCAGGGACGTGTGAACGAACAATCTTCTGGTTGTCCGTAAATTTATCCGGTAGGTGTACTATGTTCTGAATGTGAAGGATCTTCAGGATCTCATCTTCACACAGATTAGTACACGGATCATAAAGAGACAAAGAATTATTGTCCCAAGAAATGGTCTCTGAAGCGTCAGGCTTCTTAGACTGTGTGCACAGTTTTGGAAAAGTTTTCTCATCGAATTCACAGTCATCAAGACGTGCCTTAAATACGTCCTCTGTAAGAGGTTCAAGGTATCTAATAATAGAAGGCGAATCAAACCCAATATAGATACCAAGACGAAGCTGAGGACCTATTTTGGTCCTCTGAGGTGGTGCTATTGGGGCATATACCGCACAACCAAACACTCTCAAATGAGAGATATCTGGGGGTGCACCATATGCTAGTTGCATCGGGGATAATATATGGCCACCTGAGGGCCTTATTCTAATCAGCGATGCGGCATGCAATATAGCATGCCCCCAAGCATCCACAAGCAACTGGGATTGCATGAGCAATGGAAGTGCAATCCGTTGTAGTCTCTTTATAAGAGACTCTGCTAATCCATTCAGGGTGTGAACATGAGCTACATAATGTTCAACTTCAATACCCGTTGCCCGGTAATAGTCTTCGAAGACTTGCGAAGTAAATTCGCCCGCATTATCAAGACGTAATTTCTTGATATGATTATCGGGGAAATGAGACCGCAACCTAATTATTTGTGTCAATAGCTTTGGGAAAGCTAGGTTGCGAGTGGACAAAAGGCACACATAAGACCATTTTGTGGATGCATCAATCAGTACCATGAAGTACCGAAATGGGCCACTTGCGGGATGAATAGACCCGCAAATATCGCCATGAATTCTCTCTAGGAAGTCAGGAGACTCTAATCCCACTTTCAGGAGGGAGGGTCTAGTTATTAGTTTTCCCTGAAAACAAGGGGGATAAGAAAATTCACCCTTTTGAAGATCCTCATGTTCTTCAAATTATGTCCACGGGATTCAGAGATAATGTGTCGCATCATAGCTGATCCAGGTGAGCAAGTCTAGTGTGCCAGAGTTGAAACTCTGGCAATGAAAGGCACTTCTGGTGCTCAGTCATATTGGCTTCTATTGGTTGAATATACGTGTGGTAGAGACCCGACGGGAGTCCCTTAAATCGTTCGTGGATGGTCTTCTGGTCATCTTCTTGACGAGTCACATACATATATTCAATGTTTTCTTCATCTCTAGTTTCTAAGTGATATCCGTTAAAACGAATATTTTTGAAACTTAAGAGATTTCTATTAGATTTTGGAGAGAATAATGCATTTTGTATCTTAAGTCTTGTGTTATTTGGGAGCAATATGATTGCTTCCTCAGATCCTTCGATTATGTTGGACAGTCCTGAAATCGTAATAACAGGACCGTCATATTTGTTTAAGCTATTAAAATAGCATGGATCGCGAAGGATAGTGTGCGTTGAGGCACTGTCCATAAGGCACTCATACTTCATTATATATAAGCAAAATGAAAGTTTATTTAAGTAAATGAAAAACTCACATTCAAAATAAAAGTACTTTCAAATCAAACTACAGATGAAGCAACAGAAATTTAAATGCATAGATAGGGCTCAATCGAGCAGGTCGTCATTTTCGAAATCTTTTTCAGTGAACTTGGTGAGCGGTTGGACAGCCACCAAGTTTGTTTCAGGCTGAGACTTCTGGCTTGCCTGATACAGATCCTGGAGGTGCCGAGCAGTACAGTAGTTTCTGGACCAATGTCCAGTCATGCCACATCTATGGCATTTATCCTCCCAGTTCTTCTTAGGAATTGATACTGAATCAGTGTTCTTACGCTTCCATGTGAAGTTTCTATTTCATTTGTTGTTGTTGTTGGTCTGGGGTGCTGCTCCTCTTGCTGGCTTCATTACAGCTTTCCCTTTGTTCTTTCTAGCCTTCTTCTTGTTTTTCCACTTCTGGGGAGAAACATGGTGGGCTTCAGGGATAGGGACAGTACCAGCAGGGCGCAAATTATGAGTGGCGAGCAGTAAATCTCTATTCTGCTCTGCCCTAAGAAGGCAAGAGATCAAATCAGAAAACTTCGTGAATTTGTGTTCACGATATTGTTGCATGAGGATTGCATCTTTCTCGTGAAACGAGGTAAATGTTTTTTTCCAACATGCGATGATTAGTCACTTCTTCACCGCACAACTTCAGGCGTGAGGTGATATTATGAAGTGCGGAGTTATACTCAGCAACAGACTTATAGTCCTGAAGTCTGAGGTTTTCCCACTCATAACTGGCACGTGGTAATATTACATCTATTTGATGTTTATAACGTGCCTCCAGCGCTTGCCACAACTCTAAAGGGTCTTCTACCGTTAAGTATTCGGCCTTTAAAGTTCGATCTATGTGTCTTCTGATATAGATAATGGCTTTCGCCTTATCTATGTCAGAGACAACGGTAGGAGAACTGCTAGATGGTTGTGCCACTCCAGGGGCGCTGCTAGCAGGTGTCTCGGCCACTACAGGGGCAAGAATTGAGTGGAGAAGTGCCATCGAGCGCAAGTGGAACTTCAGGTTCACTCGCCAGCTAAGATAGTTCTTTTTCGCTGCATCAAGAACTCCGAAATCGACGCTTGCCAATTTTGCCATTTTAATCTATGCAATTTAAATAAGCATGTATTAATAATTAAACATCATGCTTAAAAGAAATAAATAAGAAAAAATACGGGGATCGGCCAAATACCCAAAACGTAAAATGTCCAAAGTCCATATTACAGTCCATAAAGCAGATAAAGAAAAATACAATTTGGAAACCCTATTGGCTCCCAGCTATATGCAATCTTCTCCTCCATCTTCATATGTAGTAACACCGGTCTTTGGCAAAATACATAAATTCCTCACTACAAATTTCTCTCAGAAATAAAAAAGAAATTACAAAGATAAGGAATATAATAAAAGGGTATCAAAAACTGGCTGATCCCAAAAATCGCATTTTTACTTATTTAAACATACACGCAATTTTATATGCAACAGGCAAATAATAATAGCGTAGTATCACAGACATTACAAAAAAATCATCAAGCCCAAATATTGGATAAAATAGTTTAATTAAGTTAAAAGGATTAGTTGGACCACGGAGAAACGTCATTCATCTTTAGGTCAGGTAACTAAAGACAGAGCGGTCTCAGGATCCGTTTAACCAATTTAACTTAAATAAATGTTTTATCCAATGCTTAAAAGATTTAATAATTGAAAAGTAGCAGATAAAATAACATAATTCGCAAGTCCTGTGGGCTAGAGGCGGGCAGCAGGCCTGATAGCAAAAATAATAATCATATTAATTTGCGATTTGATTAACTTGGCTTCTTGCCCAAATAAACAGACAAAATAAATTATTATTCTGATTTGGGCTGCAGGCCCATAAGCAAAATAAAACTCATTTTAATTGTCATTGTTATGAAATGAGCTTCAGGCCCAATAAACAGCCCAACTAATTTATTATACAGTTTTGGGCTGCATGCCCATGGGCTGTAAAATTTAAAATCAAATTTAATCAGCCATTAGGTAAAGCTGTAATCGGTTTATAGCAACAGAGCTTTTGTTGGTCAATATGTGAGTACTGATAACTTCTGTTCATTATTTAGGCAATCTCATTTTCTGACATTATGTATGTCATGAAGAGAAGCCTGGCTAATGCCGTTTCATGACTAATCACCTAGAACAAGTTTTTACTTCTCTTGATGTTAGTCTTCAACTACCACATCTTGTACTTATTGTCTGCAATTCTGCACGATCAAATTAATATATGGGAATGCAAAGAACATATTCGTCCATGCAGGTTTGTTCCTTCAATTATGTGCATGATACTATATATTAATCTGATTAATTTCAATGTCCTTTAGACCAAGTTGGTAGTTACCTTAAAACTATTATCAAGAGTTCGTCCTATAGCATCCATGGTGCTCAGATAGTAGTTGATGGTTAGGCAACTTACTGTTGGGTAGAAGTTATGGTTGGTGCTTCCCAAATAAAAGTAGCCACGCGAAGCCGTGGCATGTGCACCAGCCATTTGGTGCAAGGAATGTTTGATGATTTGGATTACAGAATATATAGCACAACATCTTTGTTGTAAAGTTAATGCAGGACTTTCAAATCTTAAGGATTGAACGGTTCTTTAAGAAATGTACTATACCAGTTTTGTAAACACCAAACATCGTTTGCTTTTTTACTAGATCACTACTTCGATGATTGCATTGTAACTAAAGTATTCGCTCCAGGTTTCCAATTTCTACACTAGTTAGAAACTTGATTAACTAGATTGCGGATACATTTCTGATACCATTCACCATCATTTGTTAAGTGCCCACTATTTTTTTTTTATTAACCAGTGCAACACGCATCAACAAACAAAGTATATTTTTTAATTATCTACGGGATCGAATAATTTTACCTCTAAATCAAAGATCTAGGGACGATCGTAATTAAAAAAAAATCCGTATATCAAAATCCCTGCTCCCGATACGCCTAGAAGATAGCCGCAAGGGTTCGCCGCAAGCCGCAACGGTTCGCCGCAACAGTAGATTCCTTCGCACTTAGGAGGTTAATATGAGGGAATAAGGGAGAAAAGCTTAAAAAATGAGAGCTTCGGTGCTGATAACGTGTTATAATTTGGAGAAGAAAGAGTAACCATAGCTATGAGACATGGTCTTATATTTATTTATTTCACATGGGATTTGAAGAGACATGGACACCAAAAGTCCCCATTTCTCCCAGAAATGGGAAGTAATGGAGGGATAAAGGAGCGAGGAGGCGTCTCTCCCTCACAACAAGAAAAGACATAATTAGTAAGTTCGTTTTCTTCGAACGTAAAAAATATAATTAAAAATTAAATTACTGCAGCACCGATGTGAGGTCCTAAATTATTATTGTTTTTTGTTTTTACCTTGACGGTGTTTGCGTGTTACGAACAAGCAAGAGGGTGCAGATGACGCCCGGATCATGTCAGCGTACGGTGGGGACCACACGCGCTTCTTCTCCCATGACCGCGACTCACGTCACCCCCTTTCACACACAAATCACAATCCACAGCTCTCTCTCTCTCTCTCTCTGGCCCTCCCCTTACAACGGACCAATCGAGCGGCTCGCACGTGCAAAATCTAATTAAGACACTCACAACCCGTTGGGTGACGCGTGTGTGGACAAACAGTTCAAAGAGGCACCGCCCGTAATTTGTTTTCTTCCCCGGTCAAAAAAAAACACACACTCCCTCTCGCTTCTCCTCTCGTATGAAAGCGTCTGTCGACATGTTCAGCGAGGCAAGCGCCCGCCGCGCTTATTGCACCCAACCTCCGTACCCTTTTTAACCGCCTACTGCCGGTCACTCTTTCACCTTACCAAGCTTTTCCTCCTTTTATCTCACCATCGCCCCGCACCCCACACCCCAGTTTCTTTCTACTGCCAAAGTCCGCCGACTGGAAACCAAACCCTAAATGATCTTTTCCCGCTGCTAGTGATAATGAAGACGGAGAACATCGATATGGCGACGGAGATCTCACCGGTCGGCGATCAGATCTCCTCATCCTTCTTCTTCGATCATCAGTTCGCGGGCGACGGAGTCGCGGAGAGGAGCTCCTCGTTCGGATTCATGGAGCTGCTCGGGATCCATGATTTTAGTAGTCACTCGCTGTTCGATCTACCGCCGCCTGCTCCGGTGAGCTTACCGCCGGAACCTTCCGAGGTTCTCAACATGCCCGCGACTCCCAACGAGTCGTCGATCTCTTCGTCGTCTGCAGAAGCGCCGAACGAGCCCGGTCCGGCGAAGGGGTCGGTGAGCGCACAGGATGGTGACGTGGACGACGATTTGGGGAAGGATAAGAAAGAGTAGGTCCTATTTTGTATTACGGCTAGGATTTTTATCCTTGATTTTGGTGTTAATTTGGGGTTTATTTTAAAATTGACAGATTAAAAGGAGGGAAGAAGAAGGGGCAAAAGCGTCAGAGAGAACCGAGGTTTGCGTTTTTGACGGAGAGCGAGGTCGATCACCTCGACGACGGTTACAGGTGGCGCAAGTACGGCCAAAAGGCCGTGAAGAACAGTCCCTTCCCAAGGTCACTAATTACACTCTCTGCCATTCCTGGAAGCCTTAAATAATCCGTTTGTATAGCTAACTTTTCCAGGGCACGATGGTCATTTCAGGAGCTACTACCGGTGCACAACGGCCAAGTGCGGAGTGAAGAAGCGGGTCGAGCGCTCGTCCAAGGATCCGACCGTCGTCGTCACAACCTACGAGGGGCATCACACCCACACTAGCCCCGTCGTGCCACGCGGCAGCCACATGATGCACGCGCCTCCGCCAATCTCGGATAGCTTCGGCGTCCAGCAGGTGCAACTTACCAGCCTGCATCAGCTCCCATTCATCAGCTCCTACCTCCCGCCGCCCCATCCGCTCGATTTCCGCCAGGCGTATCATGTCGACAGGAGATTCCGCGAACCGACGGCGGCCGGCGCCTCGACGCGAGACCACGGGCTGCTTCAAGACCTGATCCCGTCACAGATTCGAAAGACGGAGGACCTGAATTAGAACGAAGCCATGATCAACAGATTCGGGATCAACTCGACCTATTGTTTTTGTGGGGTATGTTGAATATTCCTCTTTTTAAAGCTATTTTTTGTTATATATGAATTCTGCAACTGACATCAACGGAGGGTCGAGGCGAATCTGGTTGTGATCTGCTACGATGTACTAATGCACTTACTACTATGTATAATTATAATTACTAGTGACCTCATTATTTATGAGATTTTTGTATGGATTTGCCCATACTCTCTTCCCTCTTTGTGTGTGTGCAAAATTAGCAACTATTTTTCAGGGTTGGAGTGCACTGATTTCAGGGCTAGGGTTTGTGTGAGGAGGGGGAATGTATGTTGCAGCTTTTTCTTTTTTTGGTTGCATTTATGGGAGTACTAAATGTCCCATTTTGGGTATATAGAACCTAACCCAAAATTTGTCCCAAGGATGGCCAGTTGGTTGCAATTATGAGAGCGCGAACGGGCCTTTCTTCTGCTTGTCTTATTTACATCTGCTGCTTCAAAATCTCTTGTCTGGTGTTGTTTGTGAGTGTGAGCTCATTTGAATATTAGATGTTGGAGTGTAATTTTTTAATTTTGATTTGAACGAACTAAACTGTCTCTTCGTTTTCTTTTTAAATAAATGGGTACGTACCTTCTGTTCTTAGTGAGATTATGTAATGAGGATGGGGCTCCTTGTTGTAGATCTCTACCCAGTTTGTGCTTGTTGGTGTAAAATTGAGGGACGAAATGATGTAATAAGAAATGATGGTGTTCTTGCATGGCTATGGTGTACATGTACATACATTGCTCTAAAGAACAGAAGGGAAGCGAAAGTTATTTCGATATATTATTTGTAATTTGATTAGCTTTTCAACTGTCAAATCTTTTTGTTTATATATGCTTAATCTTACTAGGGTTTTGTTCGTTGCATGTATGTCACTCCATTCCTGCTGCTTAACTGCATTAGTGTTTTGTCATGAACGGCCCAGCTAGAGGTCTGGAGCTTATTATTGCAGGAGTTCTTAGGGAGCACCAGGAGTTTGCATGCCATGGGTGCGTGACTATCTATATTGATAACTACTCTTGCAATAAGCTGTGTTCTTAATCTAAAATGAAAAGCAAATATTTTGTTATATGTAGGCAATGTATTCTAACCATTTTTCTATTAGTCTAAAACGAATACCAAATAATTGCTGTAAATCGAGGGGAAATTAAAAAGCTAATATTTGGCTGTATGTTTTCGGTTCATGCTGTATATTGCAAATAGTTGGCTATATATTTTCAGTTCATGGTGATATTAACATCTTGTACATTTTGCAATACTGTGTACTATGCGTAGGACTTCAGGGTGGAAAAGATTCATAACAAATGAACTTACTGGAGCTTCTTAGTGTTTAGCTTGAAAAATGGGTAGAAGTAGAACTCATTACCTTTGTTTCATTAGGGTGTCGATTAAACTTTTAGTCCTTATCTTGCTTTTATGCGTATTGGCTAACGTCTTTATGTATTTAACGCATGTGCCCGTCGATCTCATCAAATTATTTGCTACTAATTGATTCAGCCTATCTGTTATATATATACACCATGACTGGTATCTCTCGGTATGTTACAAAATCTAAATATAGTTTGAATGTATTATATTTGACTTCGAGTTAAGACTGTTTTAGACTGGCCAATGCTTCTTTATTTTTGTTTGGAAACAAATGAATACACATCATCTATACACTATTTTTGATTGTTTTATATTCTTAAAAGACCGTTCTCATTCAAAACAGCGGATGGAATTTTTTAAATATTGTATATGTTGTGAAGGGAAAAGTAAGGAAATAGGTGTAGATAGTTAAGAGCCCCCTACCCTCATATTTATAGCATTCAATAGTGGGTTGGATACCCATTGGGCCTCATGGGCCTATTCATAACACTTCCCCTTATTCAACCAACATTGAATAAGAGGTGGATTCTTCAGGATCCGAGTTAGGATAACTGCCTTGTTAAATAAAGAACAATTAATCCATAACTTCCCCCGTTTTAGGGATGTGTCTAGGGGTGGATACTTCAGGATCCAGAGTCAACGAGGTTGCCTCGTCAAAACCTTGACTACGGAAAACCCTGTGGGAAAAAACCAGTAGCCAAGGGAAAAGAGTACAACTCTGCGGTTGACTCCCCCTCATCTGACCAAGCTTCGGGTTTGCAGATTTCCTATGAATCTATACATCAGTCTCCTATGTATCTATGAGTTCATAGTCCTCTCATCCTGACCCAGTTTACATTTTCTTACTCTCCTCATCCCAATCCCATATACAAGTTTCTCAAAGATACTAGTAGGCATGGATCTGGTAAGAAAATCCGCCAAGTTATTACATGATTGGATCTTCTGTACCTCAATCTGCTTCTGCTTCTGAAGGTCGTGCGTCCAGAAGAACTTGTGGGAGATATGCTTCGTCTTGTCGCCTTTGATGTAGCCGTCCTGTAGCTGGGCTATACATGCTGCATTGTCTTCATGAAGTGGAGTAGGCGCAAGAACGCCGGTCATAAGGCCGGTGGAGGTGAGGATGTGCTGGATCACAGAGCGTAGCCAGAAACTCTCCTTGCTTGCTTCGTGGACGTTAGGAGCTCTGAGTGAGTGGATGAGACGGTCATCATGGTCTGCTTTACATATCTCCAGGATATGGCTGTGCCGCCATAAGTAAACATGTATCCTGTCTGAGACTTCTCTGTATGAGGATCGGACATGTATCCTACATCAGCATAACCAACTAAACCAGTTGATGCCCCTTTCCTGTAGAATAGACCTAAGTCTATGGACCCTTGGAGGTAGCGCAGAAGATGCTTAACTCCGTCCCAGTGCCGCTGTGTAGGTGCAGCACTATATCTGGCTAGTAAGTTGACTGCAAATGCTATGTCAGGGCGAGTGCAGTTAGCCAGGTAAAGGAGTGCACCGATAGCACTTAGATAAGGCACTTCGGGGCCTAGTACTTCCTCCCCCTCTTCCAGCGGCGGGAAGGGGTCTTTATGTACATCCAATGATCTGACGACCATTGGAGTGCTGAGGGGGTGGCACTTATCCATCTGAAACTTTTTCAATAAGTTCGATGTGTAAGTTGACTGATGTAACAGAATCCCATCGTTAAGATGCTCTATTTGAAGACCTAAGCAGAATTTTGACTTTCCGAGGTCTTTCATCTCGAAGGTTTCTGTCAAGCTTCTAGAAATCTCTGCGATCTCTTCAGGAGATCCGATGAGATTCAAGTCGTCCACATAGACGGCTATGATTACAAATCCTGTTGCCTTTGCTGTTATAAAGATGCAAGGACAGACTGGGTCGTTTGAGAATCCTTGTTTTGCAAGGAAATCGCTCAGTCTGTTATACCACATCCTTCCAGATTGTTTTAGACCATATAACGATCTTTGCAGTTTCACTGAGTAGATGTCATGTTTTCTCTCTTTTAGTGCTGCAGGCAAAGAATAACCGTCAGACAATCTCATGTAGATGTCTCGGTCTAGGTTGCCATATAGGTATGCAGTAACCACGTCCATGAGTTGCATATCTAAACCCTCTTGGGTTGTTAAGCCAATGAGGAGTCGGAAGGTGATCGCGTCCATGACCGGGGAGTATGTGGCTTCAAAATCCACCCCTGGACGTAGGATAAAACCCTGCGCTACAAGCCTTGCTTTGTAGCGAACGATCTCATTCTGTTCATTTCGTTTTCTAACAAATACCCATTTATAACCCACAGGTTTTACACCTTTTGGTGTCTGGACTATGGGTCCGAAGACCTTGCGTTTGGTGAGTGAATCCAACTCCACTCCTATTGCCTCTTTCCACTTTGGCCAATCATCTCAGCTTTGACATTCTGTCAGAGAGCGTGGTTCAATATCATCGTCGCAGTACGCGACGTTGATGGCAATATTACACGCAAATGTGTCATCTATGGTTGTGCTCTTTCTGTCCCAATACTCCCCAGTTCGTACATAGTGTATCGAAACTTCATTTTCTCCTGGTTTTTCCTCTTCATGAGAGTTTGGGAGAGATGGGGTAGCAGGGCTTATAGTAGCATCATGTGGTGGTATTTGTTTACCATTGCCAAGGGTCCTACTCTTTCGAGGGACTTGGTCCTTGGATCCCGGTGGTCGCCCTCTCTTTTTGAGAGGTCCAACCATTTCTGCTGCAGGCGGATTGCATCCATTTTGCGGTATGTCAATCCTAGCTGGAGTGTTAGCAGCAGGGACGTGTGATTTGACAATCTTCTGGTTGTCAGTAAATTTGTCCGGCAAGAGATGGACAGTGTTTTGGATGTGGAGAATCTTCAGGACCTCCTCCTCACACTGGCTTGTGGGCGGATCAAAGTGACATAATGTCTTTGTATCCCAAGTGATACATTCTGAAGCTTCGGGCTTCTTTGTCTGTGAGCCTAGTCTTGGAAACGATGTTTCATCGAATTCACAGTCTTCTAGACGTGCCTTGAAAACGTCTCCCCTAAGGGGTTTTAGGAATCTAATTATGGAGGGGGTGTCAAACCCCAACATAAATGCCTAGGCGACGTTGTGGACCCATCTTTGTCCTTTGTGGTGGTGCTATGGGGACGTATACTGCACAACCAAATATTCTCAAGTGTGAGACAATTGGTGGGGCTCCAAGTGCTAGTTGCATTGGAGAAGATGACTGACCTCCAGAAGGTCTTAATTTTATTAAAGATGCAGCATGCAAAATTGCATGACCCCACGCATTCACTGGCATCTGGGATTGAAGTAATAATGGACGAGCAATCTATTGCAGTCTCTTAATTAGAGATTCTGCTAACCCATTTTGGGTGTGAACATGTGCTACGGGATGTTCGACTTCAATTTCCTGAGCTTGGCAATAGTCTAGAAAGACTTGTGACGTAAACTCCCCCGCATTGTCCAGACGAAGTTTCTTTATCTGGTAGTCGTGGAAGTGGGCCCGTAACTTGATTATCTGAGCTAAAAGCTTAGATAGTGCTAGGTTACGGGTAGACAGTAGACACACATGTGACCACTTAGTAGATGCGTCTATCAGGACCATGAAGTACCTGAACGGACCACTTGATGGGTGTATCGGCCCACAAATGTCTCCGTGGATTCTTTCCAGAAAGCTTGGGGACTCCACGTCCACTTTCAGTGGAGAGGGTCTCGTAATCAGTTTACCCTTGTAACAGGGTGGACATGGGAATTTGCCTTTTTGGAGAATCTTCAGGTTCTTCATGTCTATACCCCTGGAGCTTTTTATGATGCGGTACATCATAATAGAGCCAGGGTGTCCCAGTCTACTGTTCCAGAGTTGGAATTCTGGTGTTTTGGGGCACTGCAGGTGCTCCGCCATGGATGTTTCTGGAGTTTGTATACTTGTTTGGTAGAGTCCCGAAGGGAGTCCCTTGAAACGTTCCACAATGATTTTTGAACCATTTGTAAGAGATGTTACAAGCAAGTATTCCCTTTTATCTTCCTCGACCGTCTCTAAGTGATATCCGTTTAAACGGATATCTTTAAAGCTTAGGAGGTTTCGGATAGATTTAGGGGAGTATAACGCATTTTTAAGTGTGATTTGTGTGTTACCGGGGAGCAATATAATTGCTTCCCCTGATCCTTCGATTATATTTGCTGGTCCTGAGATTGTTCTCAGTGGACCAGAATAGCTACTTATGCTCGTGAAGTAGTCTATGTTTTGAAGAATCGAGTGCGTCGATGCACTGTCCACTAGGCAGATTAATTCCATATCTAAAAAGAAAGACATTCAGGCAGTAAATGATATGAAAAGAAGAGATCTACTTTCATAAAAAAATGCTCAAAATATTGTTTGACATGGAATAAAAACTAGATACGATGCATAAAAGGAAGATACATTGCTAGTACGTAGAAGTGGTCCAAAACTAGAGAGTGTCATCTCCCATGTGTTGAGTATTGGACTCCCCGGATTTGGTTTTGGATGATGAGTGTTACGCCTATTTGACCGAGACCCCAAAAGACACGAGCCCAGGAGCCCGACTACTGGTCGAAGGCCCACCTGCAACCTCAAGCCCATTCAACAAAGGCCCTGTAAGGGATCTTCTCGAATGTCGATCCGACCCGGCCCCGATAACCCGCTGGACACTCACCCACTCCTGCGAAAACCGTTCCCCGGAACGCGCGACCACTAAATGGCGGTAATGGGGAGGTGCTGGAATGGCGAAGAGAGCGGCGGTGAGGGGGCAGATTGATGGGGCACGATCGAGGGCGGGTGTGGGACGTGGGCCAGAGGCAATCACGCAGGGAGCTCTACAAAAGGGCTCGGAGGACGACGAAGAAAGGGACCGCATCTCAGGTAACAAAACCTAAGGTACTCCATCAACGACATCGTTCCCCCAATTCATCTCCTTCCTCCCCCGCTCGCGCCGAGAGACGCCGTTACGATCTCCTCACGAGTCGAACCGTCTCCGCCGGGCCTCCTTTCTCAGATCACAATCTGACTTAGGCATCGGAGGGGATTTGGCCGGAACCAAGGTCCGGCCCCCTGACGAGCATTCTCGTCTACGCAGGTGGACAACTGATCAACGGACCGAGGCTACCCCTCGCCCCTCTCCGACCCCTCGTCCGACTGGATAGTGAGGCTTCCCCTCACCGTCAACCTGCCGAGGCCGAGCACGCCCCACCGAGGCCGAGCGTCTTAGTCAGGTCCGAGATTCCCCTCGCCTCCCGTCAGCCGTGCATCTACCCGGGCGCCTGAGGCTACTCCTCGACCCCCTTTCAGCCGAGGCCGAGCACGTCTATCCGAGGCCGAGCACGTCTATCCGAGGCCGAGCATCTCAACAAGGGCCGAGGCTTCCCCTCGACCCTTCTACACCAATTCGAAGCCCCCCGAGGGACCCAAAGCGGGCCCCTTGACCACGTTGACCGGGTTCTCCACGGTCAACGCTTTGTAGTGAGAAAACACTCTGAAACATCTGGCGCCGTCTGTGGGAACGAAAGACCGTCCCACAAAGAAGCAAACCACACCAATAATGGAACGAGCCAGCAATGGAAGGAAGCGCATGCCCCCCATCCCGGAGGAGTGGAATGGCACAACAAACGGCAATCCCGAGGACACGCCCGTCAGCGGCCACCCCACCCTCTCCACCGAAGAAACCGGCGGCTCAAAACTGGCCACGCAGGGACAGCTCCGCGCCCTGGCTCAGGAGACCAACGCGAGCCTCCCGACGTTGGTCGCGACGGTGCAGCAGCTCGTCGGCCCTGCGCCACCCAACGGAGGCACGTTGGACGACAGCCATCGATGGGCGGGGGGTCCCCCACACTTGCGGTCCGCCGTGGTCGACGACCACGGGACCCGGAAACCGAACACGGAGCGTCGGTTCACGCTGTCCGGCTCTCGTCAGGCGAGGTCACGCGCCTCCTCACCCTATCGTGAAAGGAGCCGAAGAGAGACCGAAGGGACGGACGGCGAATCGAGGACGGCATCGTCTCGTCGATCGCGGTCGTCCCGCTGCAGGAGAAGCGAACGACACCACTCAAGAGACCGATCACGGCGGAGCAGGAGCTCCCGCAGGAGGAGTCGGGAGCGTCGGGTCAGCCCGACCCCCAGCGTGGCGAAGGCTGCGGAGCCAGCCCCGCTGGCGCCGGTGCTACCTCCACCCCCGATCGAGCCGGAAGCAGGCGAATACCGCATCCCCGGAGGCATCCATGGGGACCGGTGTCCCTTATCACGGAGAATAACCGACGCCCGGGTCCCCTCTCGATTCAGGATCCCGGTGCTGGGAAAGTACGACGGAATAGGAGACCCGGCACACCACGTGATGGACTACGAGGGGGACATGGCCTTCCAGGGAGCTGACGATGACCTGCTTTGCCGGGGCTTCTATTCTACTCTCAGGGGAGCGGCAAGGATCTGGTACCACAGCCTGCCCAGCCGCTCCATCGACAGTTTCGAGCAACTCGCCCAGTTGTTCTGCAAACAGTTCATGGCGGGGAGGCTGATCAAACCTGGTGCCGAACATCTGTTCAACATAGTGCAAGGCCCGGCCGAGCCACTCCGACAGTTCATGCGCCGCTTCAATGCGGAAAGGATAAACGTGAACAACCCACCCGACCTGGTGGTCCAGACGGCTCTTAAGAAAGGGCTTCGCCACGGGGGCCTCAAGAAGTCCCTACACAACGACCCCCCAAAGGACCTCCCCGGGATCATGGCAAGGGCCGAACGCTTCATGCTGACCGAGGAGGCCTTGGCCGAGGATGCAGGAAAAACCGCTCGAGGGACCAAGCGTGGCGACGGCGGACGAGCTAGCCCAGAAGGGTACCGGACCGAGAAGAGGCAGAGGAACAGGCAGCGGGGAGAAAGCGCGAGGGACACCACCCCAGACGCCATTCTCGCCCAAGTACAGAAGGAAGAGCGAGCTGATCGCCCCCCACCGAAGGCTAAAAGAGGCGGGAAGAACAGGGAGAAGTACTGTAAGTACCATAAGGACGATGGTCATGACACGGAAGATTGCTGGCATTTGAAGAAGGACATTGAGAAGCTGATGAGCCGAGGGCAAGCCAGGAATCAGGCCGACGAGCCGGCCCACGGAGAAGGGACCTCCACGCAGCCAGACAAGGGGAAGAAGATCAACACCATCCAAGGCCCCCTCCGCATCATAGAGTGAGCAGGCAACGACTCTCCCCCCGGTTGCAGCCTAGTATGAGGGAGTTATCTAGTTTTACATCCCTCTGTCTAGCTTCATTTCCTTTTTTCCATTTCCTCCAAATGTACCGGTCCGACAGGACTCTTGAGAGTACAAACGCACTCCTTTTGTTGTCTTTATTTAAAATCCCGACGGAGTTGATATGTCACCAATAACGCAAAAGGCCGGGGACCACCGCCTCACTGGAGGAGGAAGAGGAGCTTTGCCCTCGCCGACCGTCTCCGGCACTCATAAGTCCGGGGCAATTCCAGCAGGCACGAACGCCGACCAGCCCTAAGCTGAGGAGCTTGGCCCTCGCCGAACCGACTCCATCGCTCATAAGTCTGGGGGCGATTCCCCCAGCAGACGCGGACTCCGACCGGTCCTAAGCCGAGGAGCTTTGCCCTCGCCGACCGACTCCAGTGCTCATAAGTCTGGGGGCAATTCCAGCAGGCACGACCGGTCCTAAGCCGAGGAGCTTTGCCCTCGCCGACCGACTCCAGAGCTCACAAGTCTGGGGGCGATTCCCCCAGCAGGCACGAACGCCGACCGGTCCTAAGCCGAGGAGCTTTACCCTCGCCGACCGACTCCAGCACTCATAAGTCTGAGGGCGACTCCCCTAGCAGGCACGAACGCCGACCGGTCCTGAGCCGAGGAGCTTTGCCCTCGCCGACCAACACCAGCGCTCATAAATCTGGGGGCAATTCCCCCTACAGGCACGGACGCCGGCCGGTCCTAAGCCGAGGAGCTCTGCCCTCGCTGACCGACCCCTGCGCCCATAAGTCTGGGGAGAATCCCCAACGCCAGTTTCGTCCATTCCCAAGCCAAGAACAAGGCGACAACGCAAAGTACACAAGAAGTCCAAGTAAGTCGATTTCGTTTATAATAGCTAACCAGAATACAAAAATGCATCTTATTTACAGGGGAGCAAGGCGAAGGAAACACCCTACAAACAATCTACTTGCGACAGATGACAGAGTTCTTCGCCTACAGAAGCTAGATCGACACCGACAGAGCAAAATTGGTTGACAAAAGACCCGAAGTAAGTAGCCCAAGCTAGCAGCCATGCAACCAGCAATTATTGGCCATGGAGCCGATAACGAAGCCGAAGGAGATAGCGGGGGCCAGGGATCCATTTCAAGTAGACTGGCCCAAAGCGAAGCGAATGCTTAAAAATTTGAGGATAAGGCCGGGAGGGACGGTTTAGGGAGATCGAGCTCGGGAGGACACATCCTCGGGCACTTCGCCCTGCTCGGAGCGAGGGGGATCGACCGGCGGTGGGGCTTGCCGAACACGCTCCGCACATTCCCGGAAAGAAGACTGGACGACTTCGACGATCCGAGGGGTGATGAGGTCTTCATACTTACCGAAAGCCCCCCTGAGAACCTCGAAGATCCTCTTCCCCAGGGTCTCGACGACGCCCTTCTCCACCTCCTCTGCAAGCCGCACCACCTGGCGCCGATCCGACAGTTCCCTCTGAAGCTCCTCCATCTCCAGGCGGAACGACTCCGCCGCTTCCTCAGCCGACTGATGAGCATCCTCCAGCTTTCCCTGAAGGTCACCCACTCGTCCCTCCAACTCGGCCACACGGAGGTTGAGACGCCGAGACTCCATCTGGGCCTCCGTCATAGCCACCTCAGCCGCCCCGGCCCGCTCCTGAGCCCTCATGGAGGACTCCTCCAGCTCCCTCAAGCGGACGGCTCGACACTGCAACTCCACAGCGAGCGCTGAACCCTGAAAAGACGAGACATGGGCTAAGAAGAGAATAAAGGGAAAGAGAGGATAGCAAGATAACCGAACCTGTTGAAGGATCCAGACCAAGGAATCCGACATCTTGTTGGCCGGGATCTTCTTGAGGAGGCTGCGGTCCCGGGGAGGGACGGAGACCTCGGCAACCTGCTGGGCCAGGGCTCGGTCAGCAAACATCGAACTCCCAGGGACGACGATCGAAGCCAAGTCGCTCGCCAACAAGGCCCCGACCCCTGGTGATACGGGCAAAGACGCTGCGAGGGGGGTGGCTGGCAAAGCTATCGAAGGATCCCCGGCGGACGCCACGGGAAGCACGGAACCTTCCGGACCGGAGGGATCCACGTCCTCCTTCCTCTTCTTTCCACCGTGGGGCTCCGAAGGCGCCGGAGGGGAACGCTTCCGCCTCGCACCATCCTCACCCCCCGGAAGGGGATCGCCAGAAGAAGAGGCGGGAGGCGCGGCCACCACCTTACCCACGGAAGGCTCGGCTCGGCGCACTTCCTCCTCAACGGTCCTCCGAGGCGCCCTTCCAGAGGTACTACCTCGGCTCCGAGCGGCTCCACGACGGATCAGCTCATCGACGTCACGGACGAATTCGCGGCCAGCCATCCCTGCAAAGGAGACCGAAATCAGGATGAGTCATAGGGCGATCCGGGGATGAAAAAGCGACCTACCCGGAGACCACAAGACGGCCTTCAGGAGTAGGTCGTCCAACAAAGACCAGATGGACTTCGTTTCCAAAGGAAGAGCCAACAGAAGCGCAGCGGCTGCCCGGTCGGCGTCTGAGAGAACTAACGACGGGCGAGGATGGACAGAACTGCCCCAGCTTGTTAGAATCTGGGCCTCCCCCAAGAAGACCACGAAAACATAATCCGAGTTCCAATCCCCTGACCAGCGGGGTAACCCGATCAGGCATTCCCTCCTCGAACGAGCTCGGAGTAGCAGCCATGACCCCGGACCGACCGTCTGGACCTGGTAAAAGTGGAAGAGAAGGGGGAGAGTCGGCTCCAGACCGCGGGAACAGCAGAGCGTTACGAAGCCCGTCAGTACCGCGATCAAACACGGGGTGAACTGACACAGGGACACTGTGAAATGTTCCATGACCTGGATGAAGAAGGGATGGAGCGGGAAGTGAAGACCCAGGCGGAACATCTCGACGTAGACGCCGACCTCATTGCTCCTCGGAAGGCAAATCCGCTCGTCGACAAATGGAACCCAAACCTCGTATGGGAAGCAGAGATATCTCTCCCGGATCTCCGCGGCCACCGAAGGAGGGGTCCTCGACGGCGTACGGAGGACAACCGGGGGTACATTAAGCCGTACGGCAGCCGACGCCACGTCATCACGGGCGTAGTCTGGAAAAAGTTTCTCCTTCCCCTTATCCTGAAGAGAACGACTCCCGGCGGGGGAACCTGATCCCCCTAGCCGGGGCTCACCCCGCCTGGACTCCGAAGGATCCCTTGCCCTTTGACCAGAACCGCCTATCCTAAGGGCAGCCATGAGATGAAAAGCGAGAGAGGAATTACCTTTTTTCGACTGGTCTGGAGAAGGCAAGGAAGCGAAGGCGACGGGAAACTCCGAGTTGTGGAAAGCTTTGAAATACCGGGAGAAGCAAAAGAGAAGTGGAGATCAACGCGGCTGAGGATTTTATATACCGGGCGCAGGGGTGAATTCGAAGCGGCTGACAAGAACGCGCGGCAGGCTTCGAAGAACTGGCGGCGTTTCGAAACCGGCGCCAGGGGAAGTCCAATCGATCCGCCTCATCATGACCTACATTTATGACCACGCCTCGGCTGAAGCGCCACTTGGAACCCCAGGAGGCGGAGCGGTTATACCAAGTTAGCCGAGGCCGATCGATCCCACCGATGGCGGCGCCCGAACCCCTCAGCTTCTCAACTGAAGACGGCCCCGCGAACGGAGGGGGTAAGTTTGCAGCCACACGTGGCGGCATCAGAGGACCAACGACGCTTCGGAGCCCGTGCCTTAAAAATATCAAACGGGCCCACCCATGATGACGACTAATAAATGAGTCGGCATCGACTGGCGAGCTTGTCAAAATCGGCAGAGGTCACATCGGCCGAGCCGAACAGGCCGAAGCCGATCAACTCGACCGATGGGGGCAATTGTTACGCCTATTTGACCGAGACCCCAAAAGACACGAGCCCAGGAGCCCGACTACTGGTCGAAGGCCCACCTGCAACCTCAAGCCCATTCAACAAAGGCCCTGTAAGGGATCTTCTCGAATGTCGATCCGACCCGGCCCCGATAACCCGCTGGACACTCACCCACTCCTGTGAAAACCGTTCCCTGGAACGCGCGACCACTAAATGGCGGTAATGGGGAGGTGCTGGAATGGCGAAGAGAGCGGCGGCGAGGGGGCAGATTGATGGGGCACGATCGAGGGCGGGTGTGGGACGTGGGCCAGAGGCAATCACGCAGGGAGCTCTACAAAAGGGCTCGGAGGACGACGAAGAAAGGGACCGCATCTCAGGTAACAAAACCTAAGGTACTCCATCAACGACCTCGTTCCCCCAATTCATCTCCTTCCTCCCCCGCTCGCGCCGAGAGACGCCGTTACGATCTCCTCACGAGTCGAACCGTCTCCACCGGGCCTCCTTTCTCAGATCACAATCTGACTTAGGCATCGGAGGGGATTTGGCCGGAACCAAGGTCCGGCCCCCTGACGAGCGTTCTCGTCTACGCAGGTGGACAACTGATCAACGGGCCGAGGCTACCCCTCGCCCCTCTCCGACCCCTCGTCCGACTGGATAGTGAGGCTTCCCCTCACCGTCAACCTGCCGAGGCCGAGCACGCCCCACCGAGGCCGAGCGTCTTAGTCAGGTCCGAGATTCCCCTCGCCTCCCGTCAGCCGTGCATCTACCCGGGCGCCTGAGGCTACTCCTCGACCCCCTTTCAGCCGAGGCCGAGCACGTCTATCCGAGGCCGAGCACATCTATCCGAGGCCGAGCATCTCAACAAGGGCCGAGGCTTCCCCTCGCCCCATCTACACCAATTCGAAGCCCCCCGAGGGACCCAAAGCGGGCCCCTTGACCACGTTGACCGGGTTCTCCACGGTCAACGCTTTGTAGTGAGAAAACACTCTGAAACAATGAGCAAACATAAATAAATCGTGAACTAACACTTTGTGAGCGCAGTTATGGAGATCGTCGCCAAATTCACGTGAACATCCAAAGCGACGTCTCAAGACTTCTCAAAGCACGTATTCATATGCCTAAAGCTTCGTTGAAGCTTTTGGACCAACTTTGAAGTCATGAAGATTCGATTGAAGCTTTTGAAGACGGTTTGTCTAGATTTATATTTAGTCTTATAGCTTTGTTCTTTAGAATGTTAAGCCTTGAGTATGTATTATCATTTAATCTTCATATCGCTCCTATCTTAGAGCTAGGATCTTAGTAGAAGTCCATTCAAACTTTCCCGAAGCATCGCGCTTCGATTCGGGACTTCTTGTGCATGTTAGTTGGTTCAAGAAGAAGAACCAACCGACTAGATGGTGATCTAGTCGGTCGGAAAAGCTTCTTGGACCGACTAGTTTGTCTCCCAAATTCTAAGCTATTTACTGTTCACAGTTAGTCGGTCTTAGTTGACTCACCGACCGACTAGTTGGTGAACTAGTCAGTTGGTGAACTAGTCAGTCAGTGATGCTTCTTAGACCGACTAGTTGAACATTCCCTGTTCATGCCAAGTTACTGTTTATCGTTAGTCGGTCTAAGAACGTTTGGCGACCGACTAGTTGATGATCTAGTCGGTCAATATTTGTTCTTAGACCGACTAAATCAATTTGTATTCAGACTAATAGTTTTTTATTCTTAGTCGGTCTAAGTTAACTGACCGACCGACTAGTTGAGAAACTAGTCGGTCGGAAAGTCTTCTTGGACCGACTAGTTCTTTAGGTCTGAAATTTCATCTGTTCACTGTTCATCCTTTAGTCGGTTCATGTTGTTTCACCGACCGACTAGTTGATGAACTAGTCGGTCAGTGGTTGTTCTTTGACCGACTAATTGCTCCAGATTTCCAACCGTTGGGATTTGACCTAGCTCGATTTTGTGGGACCCTATAAATACAAAGCTTGGTCGTTTCTCTCAAGGTTAGAGCTGCTATTGAGAGCCTTATTCAGATTGAAAGAGTTAGAGATTGAAACTCATTTCCAAAGCTCTCTTCTTCACAAGAAATCATTCTCTCCCTCATTTGAGATCTAGAATCCATCTTGAGAGAACTTTGTTCTTGTTGAGCCATCCAAGCTATTGCTTGAATCAAGTCTCCTATTCATTCCTAGGCACCCATTGCTGCTCATATTGGTGGTGCTAGGTCTTGGTGACTTCTCCTTCCTCAAATCCCTCCTTGCCCTAATTTGGTAAGAATACTCAAGGTATAGGGTTTGTGGTAAGTTGTTGTTTATTTCATATAAACTCATTTATTGCTATTGATTCTCTCGGTTGTGAGAGAAGGTTGTGATCCCGGGTTGTGGGATTCACTATTGCTATTGATTGTATGATTTGATCTTGTGAAGGTTTTTCACAAGGTATTCATAGTGGAAATCTTGGGTTAGGGTTTCTAACCTAAGTATCCGGAGGGGATCCGGGTGTTCTAGGACGTAGGATCACCGGGAACAAGTCGGTGAGACTTGGGTGGATCCGAACCCATCATATCAATTGTTTGCATTGAATATTTGTTGTTGTCAATTTTAGCTTCCGCATTTGTTGGTAGTAGTTTGCACGATAATTAGGAATTATACTCCTTGTTATTTTTAAAGTACTATTCACTCCCCTCTAGTACTTGTGCAGTAGCTTTCAGGGCATTACATTTGGTATCAGAGCCAGATACTAAGCTATGTCTGCCAACGACAACAAGACCGTGCGTCCACCTTCGGAATATAGCACCTTCAAGAACCGTGAAGGAGCTTCTTCGGTAATGGAAGGACATTCCTCAACGAGGCCTCCATTCTTCAACGGTACCAACTACGGGTACTGGAAATGCCGGATGGAAACTTTCCTCCGGAGTGCTTCACTATGGAGGACCACAATGAAGGAGTATGTCGAGCCCGCCGAAGAAGATTTCGAGAAATGGACAACCGCGGAGGTCGCCGCGGAGGTAAGCAATGCCAAGGCAATGAACGCCTTGCAATGTGCATTGGAGCCCGAGGACTTCAATAAGATATGCACATGTAAGAGTGCATATCAAATTTGGAACTCCCTCCTCATCTTACATGAAGGGACGAGTAGGGTAAGAGACTCTAAACTCGTTGTAGTTAATAAAGATTACGAGATGTTTCATATGCTACAGGGTGAGAAGATGAAGGAGTATTATGCTCGCTTCGTCGACATTATAAACGAGTTAGAGGCTCTCGGCAAAACTTACACCCAAAAGGAGAAATATTCGAAGCTTATCGAAGGACTTCCTTCTAGTTGGGAAAAGCGTACCTTCGCCATCGAGGAAGGTAACGATATGAACAAGTATACCGTAGTTCAATTAATGGGTACTTTAATGTCATACGAGGTACGTGATCGCTCCGGGACGTAACCCCAAAGAACGGTTGTAGTTTTACCGCAAGTGCACGGTGTAGCAGCGAGCGGGTTATCGAACACAGGGAGGACGAATGACCGTGCTTGTTCCAATCAACCTGGCTATTTAAGAAGAGAGAAATTTGCCTTTGGCGATCCTGTCACAATCGTCAGACAAAGTACGGAAATATCAAATCAAATAAAGAACGTCTAGGGAATGGAGAATTCCCGCTACTCACCGTATTTCGTAAAAGTGGTTCATCGGCATCAAAATTGCTAGAATAAGATTTTGGATGAACTAGTTGCAACTGAATGTAGAACCAAGCTCACGCTCTCGCGCTGTTGCCGGTCTATAGCTATCCTAGGTTCGGGTCCAATCTCTTGCAAACCCTAGCCTAGGGAAGCTAGCATTAGGATCAACATCATCGTTCAATCGCGCACCGAGCCCAATCTCTTGCAAACTCGGCCCATGACCTAGATTGGGATAGTTCCTACCCGTCCAATCTCTTGCAAACGGGTATTGGCACGGAATTGGAACCGGAAACCCTAGTATCGGTCCAATCTCTTGCAAACCGATACTACGGAAATTCGATTCCAACCCAATTCGGATTTCTAGGGTTTCCTATCGAATCGGGATCCAATCTCTTGCAAATCCCAATCGATGTGAATTCCTAGCCAACCGTAGTAAATTGATCCCAATCTAATCCCTAATAGCAATTCTAGCAAAATTCCTACCAATTCATCACAATTATGAAATAGGGCTTGTAGGGTTCATCCCCACGCCCCAAGACGTGGCGACTACTCACAATTCATAGCAAGATCACAAAAATAATCAATGAAATAAGCAATAGAATTCATCACAATATTGAGATATGCAATAAAAATAAAATTTTTAGAGAAGAGAAAACACAAACCAATGGAGTTCTTCAATTAATCCAACAAAAATCCAATTTTGTCTCCTCTCCAATCACAAGAATAAAACTCAAAAGCTAATCTAAAAGGCTACAAAAAAATCTGAGAGAAAGCTCTCAAAACTAGGGTAAAAACAGGGGTTAAATAGCCCCCAAAATCGTCCAAAACTTGTGACCAAAATACCCCTGCACAGCCTGTTTTCTGCAATTTTCGCTACAGGCAGCGCGTCGCACTCGGCCGAGTGACAAAAGTCGCTCGGCCGAGTGAAAACCCTGTAATTTTCCAGTAAGTCTCGATCTTTAGGGGTCTTCACTTCGGGTGCGGCTCGGCCGAGTGAGTTGTCGTCACTCGGCCGATGGCTTCATGGTACTCGGGCGGTCGGGATTATCCACTCGGCCGAGTGGGTCTTCTGAAGCTCAGGCAGCCGAAAAACAGTAACATGGCGATTTTTGAAGGGCTTCGTCTGGGCGCCACTCGGGCGGACGGGGTCTCGTCACTCGGCCGATGTGGTCTCCGTCGCTCGGCCGAGTGCACATATGAATCGTGTCTGCTCTGGTCGGCCGAGCGGTGTCTCGCTGGTCGGCCGAGTGGCTCCTCCACTCGGCCGAGTGGGACACAAAAAATGCCTAGATTGCTTGTTTTGGCCTCCTCGTCGCTCCTGCGACGTCCGTTCTTCTTCCGCTCCTCTCCAACAGCAAAATACCCCTCGGGGAGGTCGTCGGTGACCCTCTGGAGTAAGCGCGTCTCGAGATCACTCCAAATCACGCCAAATCACCTGAAATGCGACAAAAACAACAAATCGTGAAAAGCATCGCAATATCGTCGATATATCGTGAAAAACATGATTTGGGCGATCTAAATGGCATGCAAACATGCGGGAAAAAAGTGTAAAATAAGGAGTGATCAGTACGCAAGGATAGCAAGGTGAATTTACAAGAGAAGATGAAGTCTTACTTGAACCAAGATGTGCCTAAGAAAAAGGCGATTGCGTTCAAGGCGGCTCCATCCACCTCTACCGATGACGAGGACTCGGAAGACGAAATGGACATGGAATCCATTGCCCTCACGGCAAAGAAGTTCAATCGCTTCTTCCGAAAAGGTAACTTCAAAGGCAAATCTAAATTTACTTCTACTAACGCCTCTCCTCCTTTGTGCTTTAAATGCAATAAGCCAGGACACATCAAAGCGGATTGTCCACAAAACAAGCAAAAGGAAAAGTGGAAGGCGCCGAAGTACGACAAATCGAATAAGTATAAGAAAGGCTACAAGAAAGGATTTGTCGGTTTCACCGATTCCGAAGATGACTCTTCCAGCAGGAGTCGGATGATGTGAAAGTGGAGCAAGCGCACGTATGTTTCATGGCTAACGAGGAAAATGTTCAAGAACCCGCCTCCGATGATAGCAAGGATGAAAGCGATGAGGTAACTATGGATGACCTTAGACTAGCTAATGAGCAAATATGGAATAGATATGCTAAATTAGTTGAACGATATACTAAGACTAAAGATGAGCTAGTTAGCATCCAAACCTCACCTAAAACTATCATCACCAACAACGACGCCGTTGTTGAAGAGTTAAGAAATGAGATTGTTAATCTCAAATCTAAACTTGAACATGTTATCATCGAGGATTCGGATGAACATAAGATAGCGGATTTGACTTCTCAAATCTCGACTTTGAGTATTGAGAATGAAAATCTCAAGTCTCGTGTTTATGCGCTCACATCGTAAGTGTCCACTTTGGGTGCTTCGATGCATTCTCTCACCGAGAAATATGAGTGCACTATACGCCGAATTAATAAATTCAATAAGGGTAAGGATCATTTGGATAACATCCTAAATGAATTACTTCCGGCTAATCACCACATTGGCTTGGGGTATAAGATGGGGAGTTCATCAAAATCGGCCACTACCTTTGTTAGGCCTACTTCCGATGCCTCACCGAGTGGGAGCAAACACTCTATTGGTTGTTCATCTACCAATGGTGCTTCCACTTCACACACACCCTCTTTTGGAAAGAAACCCACTTTGGGTGGACCTCCAAAGAAGGGTCATGCCTACATGTACACAAATAGCATGCCACGTAGGAACACACGTCCTACTCCACCGGCTCACTCATATGATGATCTCTATGCTACACATTCACGGGCACGCGCACAACATGTGAGACACCCTCACGCACGTGTTCCCTCACATGCATATGTTCACCCACATCGTCATATGAATAATTATCCATATGCACCATTTCATCATGTTCCGTTTACCTATCCACGACATGCATCACGTAGAAAGCAACAAGCATGCATGCTCCCAATAGGATTAAGGCTCCCAAAATATTCTCAATTTGGAGCCCAAAGGACACAAGTATGGATGAAAAACAAATCTACATGAATGATTATTTTTTGAATGTAGTGGATAATATTAATTATATTGGGAAGTATAAGTCCAATTGGACTTGGCTTCCAAAGGTCTAACCTTTGAGGACCCAATGACCTTGGGTACCATGAAATGCTATAATCATCTTTAGGTACTCAAGAAAAACAAACGGAGCAACAAAGTTAAATTTGGTTCCAAGGATGGGTGGATACTCGATAGCGGGTGTTCAAAACACATGACGGGCGATGCTCAATTGCTTTCCGGAGTGGTGCCCATTGCTAATGGGAACCGGGTAATCTTTGGAGGCAATGAGAGCGGAACCATCGTCGGTATTGGTAAAGTGGGTAACCCATCTAAACCCTTAATTAGTGATGTCTATCTTGTTAATGGTTTAAATCACAATCTTATTTCAATAAGCCAACTTTGTGACAAAGATTACAAAGTTAGCTTTGCGAAAGGATTGTGTCACATTTTTAATAATGTTAACAATGATTTATTATTTTCCGGCACACGCCATAAAGATATTTATATTTTGGATCTTCCTAAGTCATATGAACAATGTCTCGTTGCCAACACAAGTGAACAACACGTATGGCATCGACGCTTTGGTCATGTGAACTTTGAAACACTTTTTAAGCTTTCAAAATTAAATTCCATTAAAGGTTTTCCTAAGCTTGTATTTGAAAAGAAAAGTTTTTGTGACTCATGTCAACGAGGCAAGCTTCCTAAATCTTCATTTAAACCTAAGAAAAGCATTTCTACTAAACGGCCTCTAGAGCTATTACATCTAGATTTATTTGGGCCAACTAGAGTTGCTTCTTTAGGAAATGCTAGATATGGGCTTGTCATCGTAGATGATTTTTCGAGATTTACATGGGTATTTTTCTTATGTAATAAAAATGAAGCTTTTGAAAACTTCACAACATTTGTGAAGAAAGTACAAAATCTCATCGGAACCACCATTGTCACTATTCGTAGTGATCATAGAGGTGAATTTGAGAATGAGTCTTTCTCAAATTTTTGTGATGATCTTGTAATTACACACACGTTTTCCTTCCCTCGCGCACCCCCTTAAAATGGTGTTGTTGAGAGAAAGAATAGAACGCTTGTGGAGTGTGCTCGCACAATGCTCGATGATAGCCAACTTGGCCATCAATTTTGGGTGGAAGCGGTACACACCGCTTGCTATGTGTTTAATAGAATACTTTTGAGGCCCGGCACCAAACAAACTTGTTATGAATTGTTGTTTGGTATATTGCCTCAAGTTAAACATTTTCGTGTTTTTGGTGCGAAATGTTTTATTAAAAACACTTATGAAAATTTGGACAAGTTTGATCCGAGATCGGATGAGAGGATATTTGTTGGGTATTCCTCACGTAGCAAAGCCTACCGGATATACAACAAAAGATCCTCGACGATCAAGGAATCACTACATGTCTCTTTTAATGAAAATTTTATTCATTCTAGAATTTCAAATGATGATGATTCAATGGATGTTTTATGTGATTCTATTGATAATTCTAAGTCTATTGATTCTATTGATTCTATTGATAATAACCCTACTAATGAGGTTGTTGAGAATGTTCCTAGTGATCAGGGAATTCCCAAACGGCTTCATACGGTTCGTGACCATCCCCATGAGCAAGTCATTGGCAATATTCATGATAGAGTCAAGACGAGATCGCAAGTCCACCACTTCGCCAATTGTGCCTTTGCCTCCTCGATTGAGCCAAAGAATATAAATGAAGCGTGCGAAGATAGTGCTTGGATCCTTGCCATGGAGGAGGAACTCATTCAATTCGAGAAGAATGAGGTATGTGAGCTTGTTCCATTGCCTTCGAAGAACCACACCGTTATAGGAACGAAGTGGATCTTCAAGAACAAAACCGACGAGAACCAAATCGTCGTCCGGAACAAGGCTCGGTTAGTAGCTCAAGGCTATCGACAAGAGGAAGGTATCGATTTCGAAGAATCCTTCGCTCCGGTAGCTAGATTAGAATCTATTAGATTATTGTTATCTTTTGCATGCCATAAAAATTTCAAACTATTTCAAATGGATGTAAAAAGTGCATTTTTAAACGGAGATGTCGTTGAGGAAGTTTATGTTTCTCAACCTCCGGGCTTTATTAATGAAAAATTTCCAAATCATGTTTTAAACTAAAGAAAGCACTTTACGGTTTGAGACAAGCTCCTCGAGCTTGATATGATCGCCTAAAGAATTTTCTTTTGGATTTGAAGTTTAAAATGGGAGAAGCCGATTCTACACTTTTTGTTTAGCATTCGAATAATGATATACTTTTAGTTCAAATTTATGTTGATGATATCATTTTTAGTGCTACTAACTTCGCTATTTGCGAAGAGTTTTCTAATGTTATGAAGGAACAATTTGAGATGAGCCACATGGGTGAGCTCAAATATTTCTTAGGTCTCCAAATTCGCCAAATGAACGATGTAATCTTCATCCACCAAACGAAGTACACGGTGGAGTTGCTAAAGCGATTTGGAATGGAGAGTGCCTCCGGGAAAAAGACTCCAATGAGCACTACTACGCATCTTGATAAAGATACGGGCGGAAAAGATGTAGACATTCGTCTATATCGAGGTATGATAGGTAGTTTACTTTATCTTACCTCTAGTAGGCCCGATATTATGTTTGCCGTATGTATTTGTGCTCGTTATCAGTCTCAACCTAAGGATTCTCACTTAGTAGAGGTAAAACGTATTTTTCGCTATTTAAGTTACACTTTAGACTTTGGATTACTTTATCCAAAATCTAGCACGTATGAGTTAGTCTCATATAGTGACGCAGATTATGCGGGATGCAAATCCGACAGGAAGAGTACTAGTGGCACTTGCCATTTTATAGGAAATTCTCTTGTCTCTTGGTTTTCCAAGAAGCAAAATTCCGTATCACTTTCAACCACCGAGGCGGAATACATTGCCGCCGGTGCTGCATGTGCCCAGGTTCTTTGGATGAGACACACACTTAAGGATTTTGGTATACATTGTGATACTAGCCCTATCATGGTGGACAACCAAAGTGCCATTTGTCTTTCAAAGAATCCGGTGCACCATTCCCGTTCTAAACACATAGATGTCCGACATCATTTCTTAGATGATCATGTTGCTAAAAAGGACATCATATTAGTGTACGTTGAAACCCAGAAGCAAATCGCCGATATTTTCACAAAACCCCTAAAGGAGGACTCTTTTGTGCGGTTGCGTCGAGAATTGGGGATTATGGGTGAATCCGAGATATAGGATTCATTTTTATTCAATAATCTTGCATGCTATTCTATTTCGCTACATTTGTTCATGCTAGACTTATTGGATTCTTTCGGGATTTTTGTGAATTTTTGGAATTTATGCTCGAATTTATTCTTGAACGTCAAATTTAAGATTTTCGATGTTTAATGGGGTAGTATGATGATTTTTGAGAGGTTTACGAAGTTTCGTCCAAGTGCATTTAGGAGAGAACTCATTTGTCTATTTTTGGACTCATCTAGTCGGTCTCAGTTCATCAACCAACCGACTAGATTCACATCTAGTCGGTCAGCTAATGAACTCAAACCGACTAGTTCATTCTCTAACTTTTGGACTCATCTAGTCGGTCTCAGTTCAATCACCAACCGACTAGATTCACACCTAGTCGGTTAGTAAAAGAACTCAGACCGACTAGTTCAAGCTTTTTAGGGTTTCCTCTCCTACTATCTTCGTTTAGTCGGTCCACGTTTACTTACCGACCGACTAGATTGAGTTCTAGTCGGTTAGTACTTGAACTTAGACCGACTAACTCTAGCCCTAAATTTTTCGTCTGTCGGCTGTTTTCACTTAGTCGGTTCAAGCTCATTGACCGACCGACTAGATCATCATCTAGTCGGTCAGTGCTTGAACTGTGACCGACTAAGTGCTCAGGGACAGTCGTGTCTTTTCGCATTTCGACCGACTTAATCTCGTTTCTATTCGATTTCTTTTCATTCTAATCGATCGACTCTCTCCTCTCCAGCTGAAAACCCCCGATCAGCCCCTTCGTCTTCATCCGTCCATTCCGCCGTCGTTCGTCGATCTCTGACCAACTCCGGCCGTGGATCTTCGTCGATCTTCCTCCTAGGGTATCCCTCCTCTCCTCTCTTGCATCTAGGGTTCTATTCTAGATCGATTTCATCTAGGGTTTCGCATCTAGGGTTTATACTTAGGGCTGTTTTGATTTCGATTTTCGTTTTCTTGCGTTGCTTGATCTTGTTTTGTCACGACTTATGGCAAAGACGAGAATCCCGATCACTCCCTCTGGCCCATCCCATATGACTGTTGAGCCACACCCTAGGGATCCTTCGAAACCCAAACACCGATCTAAAACAACCCAACCTTCATCCTCTTCGCCTCCTCTGAAGAAGCAGAGGACGGCGACCGCCAAACCCAGTAGACGTTCTCAGTCTAGGAAGCCTATTCTCTATACCCCCACTACACCATCTGATTCCGACACTCAATTTAGACCTGAGACTGAGCCTGGCTGTAAGGAACCCACTCCTCCACTTCGTTCTAGCTCCTGTAAGCCTAAGGGAAAGGCTCCGATGCCAGCTGGTGGTGTCGATATCTCGCTATGTCGCGATGACCCTATGTGTCTAGCGGTATACACCCGTATCGAACATTGCCCGCTGTTATTGGAGCATTTCGTTAAGTTCTCCGACTTCCTTGGCTTAGCAGATCTTCTATCCTATAGTGGGCTCCTAGACTACCTTCGCTTTGACCCTAAGGCGAATCCACATCCTTATCCTCGCCTGGTCAAACTTTTCTATGCAAACCGTACCCGGGGTCAGTACGGTGAGACCCACTCCAGCGAGACTACTGCCTTGGGGACTCCTATAGTCCTCACGGCAGAAATCTTGGGGGAGTTACTTGGTTGTTCGTCGTCTGGTCTCCTCCCGTCTGATATTTCAGTTGATGATATCTCTTCTTTAGATCAGTCCGTTCTCGCCGATATCTTTCATGTGATCCCTCCAGCTTTCATTGGTGTCCCATCGAAGTCATTCAAGCCGAATGCTTGGGTGCTTAATCTTATCCTGAAGTCGTGCTTACTTCCTAAGTACGGCTCATCTTCTCTGCCATCCCAGCCATTCCTAAAGTTGATTTACGCTCTCTTCTTGGGTTGCGAGATTAACTGGACTCGCATTATACTCGATAAGATTGATTCTTTCGAGTGTATTCGCAAGTCCACGAAATCTGCGCATATCCCTTATCCTTGTCTGTTGACTTTGGTGTTTCGTCATTTCCACGTGCCTTTGCCTCCTGACGATGAGCGTCCACTTGGTCCTCCCCTGAACGCGACGGCCGTCAAGAAATCTCTTGCGGCACTCCGTCACGTGCAGAGGACGACTCCTTCAGCTTCTCAGGGCACCTCTTCTGCAGCTGCTGCTCCTAGACCTCCCACCACACTTGATGATCTCGCTCGTTCTGTTCGTCGTCTCGAGTCTCGGTATGCTCGTACCGAGGAGATTCTGTGTCGTATTGCTCGTGTTATTGGTGTTGAGGTCCCTCCTCCAGTTTCTGAGGATGAGGAGATGGATGATGAGGAGATTGATGAGCTCGTTGATTCTCTTGCTCGTGGCGCTGAGGCCACTGCTGCTGCTGTTATCACATCCGTTGCTGGAGCTGCCACTTCTTCATGTGCTCCAGAATCTTTTGCTCCAGTGGATGAGTCTACTGGTGCTCCAGAGACGTCTGCTCCAGTTGACGTTCCTGTTGGTGCCTCTGCCGTTGAGCCTGATGTTGATGTTTCCACTCCTGCCCCGACGATTGCTTCTGTTGACACACCACTCCTCCCAGCAGAGCCTGAGTCCACTCCTTCGACTGGACCTACGGAGACTGCTGATCCTACCACTCCTTCTTGAGAGCCTGTTTGGAGGACTCTCCGATGCTCCTTGGATGATTCATCTTTTAGAGAGAGTTTTGGGTTAGGACAGGGTTGGTGGTGTTTTTGATGTATTTGGATGTTTTGATGCTTGATGTCGATGTTGTATCATTTTTGGATGTATGTTGATGATGTTGATGTCGATGATGGATTTTGACATTTTGATGTTGATATAGTATGTGACATTTTGATGTGGTCAATGTATTTTGTGCCTTTGATTGTATGGAGTCGATGTATCTTTTGGTTGTACTCATGATGCTTCATATATATATATATATACATCGTTGTTCTCTTTTACTTCGTTGTGCACATTTTATATTCGTTTTAATGTCTATGATGTTCGATTTCGTCGCTCGACGATAATGACTTGGTTAAAAAAATTTATTTCTATGAAAACATAGAATTGTTTTCCATGCACTAATTTAACCAAAATGTTGAGATTGGAGAGCACGTTCATTTACTCAATAAGTGAATTATATTTGGTATTTTGATGATTACATTTTTCGCTTTTGGATAATGGTCAATTTGGCACACCTTGATTTTCTTCATGTATTCTTGTTTCTTGGTGTCTTTTGGACCATCATCGTACTCTTCGACTCCCGATGTTGGATTTTCTTTAGCCTTGTTGTTGTCGTTGTATGCCCCCACTCTTTTTGGATAATGCCAAAGGGGGAGAGATAGTAATAATGACAAGGGCAAAATGAAAATTTAACTCTATTGTCCATGAATCTAATTTATTATGTTAGATTCAGGAGGAGTGAAGATATAAAAATGGATTACGATCCTAAATTTCAATAATTGGATCATGTTTTATATATCTCACTTCTGCTTGATGCGTATTATATTTATTCAATTTGGAATTAAGGTGTCATCAATGCAGGGGGAGTAAGTATTTTACATTTGAATCATTATTTTTTATTATTATTTATGTTGGTTTGTCATCACCAAAAAGGGGGAGAATGTTGAGTATTGGACTCCCCGGATTTGGTTTTGGATGATGAGCAAACATAAATAAATCGTGAACTAACACTTTGTGAGCGCAGTTATGGAGATCGTCGCCAAATTCACGTGAACATCCAAAGCGACGTCTCAAGACTTCTCAAAGCACGTATTCATATGCCTAAAGCTTCGTTGAAGCTTTTGGACCAACTTTGAAGTCATGAAGATTCGATCGAAGCTTTTGAAGACGGTTTGTCTAGATTTATATTTAGTCTTCTAGCTTTGTTCTTTAGAATGTTAAGCCTTGAGTAGGTATTATCATTTAATCTTCATATCGCTCCTATCTTAGAGCTAGGATCTTAGTAGAAGTCCATTCAAACTTTCCCGAAGCATCGCGCTTCGATTCGGGACTTCTTGTGCATGTTAGTTGGTTCAAGAAGAAGAACCAACCGACTAGATGGTGATCTAGTCGGTCGGAAAAGCTTCTTGGACCGACTAGTTTGTCTCCCAAATTCTAAGCTATTTACTGTTCACAGTTAGTCGGTCTTAGTTGACTCACCGACCGACTAGTTGGTGAACTAGTCGGTCAGTGATGCTTCTTAGACCGACTAATTGAACATTCCCTGTTCATGCCAAGTTACTGTTTATCGTTAGTCGGTCTAAGAACGTTTGGCGACCGATTAGTTGATGATCTAGTCGGTCAACATTTGTTCTTGGACCGACTAAATCAATTTGTATTCAGACTAATAGTTTTTGATTCTTAGTCGGTCTAAGTTAACTGACCGACCGACTAGTTGAGAAACTAGTCGGTCGGAAAGTCTTCTTGGACCGACTAGTTCTTTAGGTCTGAAATTTCATCTGTTCACTGTTCATCCTTTAGTCGGTTCATGTTGTTTCACCGACCGACTAGTTGATGAACTAGTCGGTCAGTGGTTGTTCTTTGACCGACTAATTGCTCCAGATTTCCAACCGTTGGGATTTGACCTAGCTCGATTTTGTGGGACCCTATAAATACAAAGCTTGGTCATTTCTCTCAAGGTTAGAGCTGCTATTGAGAGCCTTATTCAGGTTGAAAGAGTTAGAGATTGAAACTCATTTCCAAAGCTCTCTTCTTCACAAGAAATCATTCTCTCCCTCATTTGAGATCTAGAATCCATCTTGAGAGAACCTTGTTCTTGTTGATCCATCCAAGCTATTGCTTGAATCAAGTCTCCTATTCATTCCTAGGCACCCATTGCTTCTCATATTGGTGGTGCTAGGTCTTGGTGACTTCTCCTTCCTCAAATCCCTCCTTGTCCTAATTTGGTAAGAATACTCGATGTAACGACTGGTTTTCTTGTATCTGGATTTATTATATTATAGTATATGTTCTGGTGGATTTTTCTCCTCATGTGTGGTTTTCGTCTCCGTAGCTTTCGTTTTCGATCGTTTCGTCGTGATTCTCTAGATTCTTCCGTCGGTCGGCGTGTTTGGAGTAAGTCATTCGTGACGGATTTCATAACGTCGATATCTTAGAGTTAGAACGAGCCTAGTAGACTTAGGAAACCATCCCGGAGCTTCGCGCTCCATTTCGGAACTTTCAGTGCACATTAACCGGTGTAAGAAGGGGCACCGACCGACTAGATGACGATCCAGTCAGTCGGAATACCTTCTTGAACCGACTAGTGGGCTTTGATAAATGTTCAGGAGTTACTGTTTATCGTTAGTCGGTCTAAGAACGTTGGTTGACCGACTAGGTTGCAAACTAGTCGGTCAGTAATGCTTCTTTAACCGACTAACTCAGTAACTATTTTTGGTACCAGTTACTGTTCACTTTTAGTCGGTCTAAGAACGTTCATCGACCGACTAGATGTCAAACTAGTCGGTCAGTAGTTGTTCTTTGACCGACTAACTCTTAGTTCAGGTTTTCGTCAGGAGATACTGTTTACACTTAGTCGGTCTGCGTTGGTCAACCGACCGACTAGTTCTCAAACTAGTCGGTCAACAGTTGTTCTTTGATCGACTAATCAGTGCAGTAAACCCTAATTTTGCCCTAGCCGACATCAAACCCTATAAATACCCCTCCCAAACGTTTTCTTCTTCTTTTTCTTCAACTCTAAACCTAATTTCTCCCCCATTGAGCTCTCATCTTCCCCAAACCCTCAAACCTTCATTCCAAGCTCATCCTCCATCATCCAAACCCTCACTTAACACTTTCCACCTTCCACCTTCCTCAAACCTTCATCCAACCCCCAAAATCCCCCAAAACCCCATTTCTCCAGATTTTCCCCATCCTTTCCAGATCTGAACCCTAGGTTCCCCTGAGCGTTTCTTCAGTTGTCGTGCTTGCTCGGCATCATTCTTTCGCTTCCGATACGGTAATAATCGATCTCTTAATATTTTCATAACCCGTTGTGTTTTTGTGAAACCCTAATGAAATGAATGTTGTTTTGATTATTGTTTCTCCATAACAGCGACTTCCCCTCAGATTAGCGTCCGTGGGACGAACCCTCGTTGATCGTCATCCTCGGTGCTAGGCAAGTGAAACTTGCCACTTAGGGTTTTGGGCCATGTCTTAGGCCATTTGCTTGTTGTAGGCGTAAAAGAGACTAGGCGACGAAATGATACTCGCCTAGGCGCAAATTTAGGAACTAGCTTGACAACGAAGCTAGATCCGACATTTATCATGTTGCACAACTACCATGTCATGTTTAATTTCCATTAACGGTACACAAACTAATTGTCATGTCATTGCATTCTTTAAGTGTTCCCGTGATTGCGTAGCTCCGCTACATCTCGTGAAATGATTGAGGCTAGGTGCACCCCTATGCCAAATGGAATACGCTCCTGGTTGTGATCCAGGAAACGAGCTCTTGTGCGGGGCAACCCTGGCTCATTTACTGAGCTCGTGTGCAGGGACCCTGGCTCGTTCACATGTGGGTATTGGGGGTAAGAGTTAAGCGGCCAATCAACTAGGAGTCTGCCCGATCAGCAACTGCAGTGGTAAGGCGTAAACTCTGGGTTCTGGGGTAGTGTTAAGCGGCCAATCAGCGTGAATGCCAAACCGTTCAGCTGTAAGGCGTAAACATCTACAAACAACTTGAAACGTGACTAGTGAAAAGATTGAGATTGTTAGTAGCTTGGCTACTCTTGACTTGTCCTGATAAGTTGTTCTCTTGTACTTATTGTTTCACCATGTCTTGCTTGTGCACTCATGTTATAACTGCCATGTCATGCATACTATAACTGTTAGGTTGTTAGTTTGCCTTACTTTCAGTTTCCTTGCCCAAGTCTTTTAGACTTGCTGACATGTGCCCCTTTACTCTTTTGGGTGACACATGTTAGACCCTGAGCCTGAGTACATTGTTGAGGACGAGGTGTTTGCTGACGCCGAGCCCGAGCTTGTGTTTGGCGAGGAGTACGTTGACACTGGGGACCAGTCCTAGTGTCTTCGTTGAGCTTTCCTTTTGTTTTAGACTGTTGTTTAGTTGTCGGTGCGTGGCACCGATACTTTGTTACGTTGTTCCTTTTGTTGGCCTTGTTCTGGGCCTTTAGACTCTTTCTTTTAGCCTGGTGGCTTTTCTGGATGTTGAACTTAATTTTCATGTTGGAAAAATTATGAGATATGAGATTTTATTTCTGTCTCTCCTTGTGTTATTATTGTTGTTCCGTTTGTGGTTACAGGGACCTGCTTATGTTTTATTGACGCTTATCGGGTTTGGGGCTTCACAGCTCCACTCTCGTGCGGACCTTTTCACGTCTCGCCTCCATTTTAGGAAAGTGGGGTGTGACACTCAAGGTATAGGGTTTTTGGTAAGTTGTTGTTTATTTCATATAAACTCATTTATTGCTATTGATTCTCTCGGTTGTGAGAGAAGGTTGTGATCCCGGGTTGTGGGATTCACTATTGCTATTGATTGTATGATTTGATCTTGTGAATGTTTTTCACAAGGTATTCATAGTGGAAATCTTGGGTTAGGGTTTCTAACCTAAGTATCCGGAGGGGATCCGGGTGTTCTGGGACGTAGGATCACCGGGAACAAGTCGGGGAGACTTGGGTGGATCCGAACCCATCATATCAATTGTTTGCATTGAATATTTGTTGTTGTCAATTTTAGCTTCCGCATTTGTTGGTAGTAGTTTGCACGATAATTAGGAATTATACTCCTTGTTATTTTTAAAGTACTATTCACCCCCCCTCTAGTACTTGTGCAGTAGCTTTCAGGGCATTACACCATGAAGTCTTCAGGAGTCCATGAGGTCTCTGGCAACGCTGCGCTCTTAATCAGGTTTGTCTCAGCTCGAGGCTTGAGGCTTGCCTGGTAGAGGTCCTGGAGGTGTTTCGGGGTGCGGCAGATTCTGGACCAGTGGCCCGTCATTCCGCATTTGGAGCACTTATCCTCCCAGTCTTTCTTGGGAGTGCCACCTTTGTTGGACATCCTCTTTTGCTTCTTTTCCGCGAACTTCTGGTTCTGAGGAGGAGCTGGGGGAGTGGCCTACTTCCGTTGCTTATGTTCTTTCCATTTCTGGAATTTTGCCTTTTTGTCCATCTTCTTCTTCTGGGAAGACTGGAAGTGTGCCTCTGCAGGAGGTGGCAGTGGAGCGGAGCCAGGAGGGCACAGGTTGTGAGTGGCAACCAACAGGTCTATGTTTTGTTCAGCCATAAGCAGGCATGAAAGCAGATCAGAGTACTTTGTGAACTTCCTCTCACGGTATTGTTGCATAAGGATCATGTCCTTCTCGTGGAAATACGTGAACGTCTTTTCCAGCAACATTTTCTCTGTCACTGTTTCACCGCACAACTTCAGGCGTGAGGTGATACGGAAGAGTGCTGAGTTGTACTCCGCTACGGATTTATAATCCTGTATGCGGAGGTGAGTCCACTCGTACTGCGCACGGGGAAGTATGACATCTCTCTGATGCATGTATCTCTCCTCGAGTGCATCTCACAGCTCGTAAGGATCCTCTACAGTAAGGTACTCGTCCTTCAGGGTCGAGTCTAAATGTTTCCTGATATATATAATGGCTTTCGACTTTAATATATCAGAAACTTCCTCTGTATGAGGTGCTTCTTTTGAAGCATCCTTGTCGGCTGAGGCAGTACTTGTTGTTGCCTTCTCAGTCGTTGTGAGACTGAAACCATGAGAGCGTAGATGGAACTTCAGGTCCAACTGCCAACTCAGGTAGTTTGACCCATCGGCCTTCAGGACCGAAAAGTCGACATTCGCAAGTCTGGCCATTGAATGATCTAGCAATATATAAACACAGCATGTATCATTAAAACTGAGTAAAATAGACATCCACGCATGCATTTCAAACATTTTTCATAGCATGGATCTTATTAAAGGAAATTTAACATACATGCTTTTGATGGTTTCATAATGTGAATAATTAACAAAGGTTAACATTCACGCATGCTATTTGACAGTTTCATTGTAACATTAAACATGGTATTAAAATAATTAACATCCACGCAATTTATGTATAAGCAATGAAAAGAGAAAATAACTTAGGACTATGGGGATCAGCCAGCCGACACCGAAATAAAAAGAAGTACAGTCCGAAGTTACATCAAAAATTGCATGAAAGAATAAAATACAACTCGGGAACTTCAGAGAGAAGCCCCTATCTTCTTTGTGCATACGCCTTCAGCTCCTTTTTTGGTGTCCTTCGGTCTTCTTTTTACATTTATATCCTCACTTACAAATTTCTCTCAAAAAAGGAAAAATTGCAGGAAATTAAAAGTGTCGGAAACCTGGCTGATCCCTAAAAACATAGCCTAATTTACACATCCACGCAGATAATATATTGAAAACATACAACCACGCAGATATTCATATCATAGGCATGTAAAGATTAATTAAATAATCTAGGTAGTGTGTGACGTGCTAAAAGAAAATTATTTTTGAAAAACTTTTTACCTTTGATCCATATTTTTAATGTTTTGTTTACCACTTTAAACCCTTTAAAATTTCTTTAATTATTTTGGGCTTTTAAGGGCCAAAAATAAAAGAAAAAATTATTTGTGTAAATGAGCTAATTTTCAGGCATTTTGGGCCATGAAAACAACCCATTATGGTTAATTGGGCCTCCCCCGAAAAATTGGCACGTTTAGGGTTAGGGTTTCCGAAAACCCTGGGGGGGCCCGCGGCGTGTCGTCGCGACGGCTGGCCGCGCAAAGCGCGGCCGCCGTGGAGGCTGCGGCCCGCGGCCGCCGCAGCAAGGGCCGCGGCCTAAGGCCGCGGCACGGGGCCGCGGCGTTTATTTGCCGCTCGCGGGGAAGGAGATCCATCAATCGCTTAGTTTTAAGAAGATCGTAATCTTCTCAACGGGGAGCGAAAAGGGCATCATTCACCAACCGTCATCTAGATTCCCTTGTCGAATCTAGAGGTAAATCCTCAAAACTTTTAGATCTAAACTTGTTTTTCCAGTAGATCTGCATGATTTAAGATCAAAAAGTTTGAAAACACGGTAAAAATCACATTTTTATTTGGATCTGCATGTTTATAAACAATAAAAAATCGTATATTTAAAGATCTGAATGGTTGAAAAATCTGTTTTTTACCCTCCCACCTTGATCCATATCCCGCACGCCCGAAGGGCGTAACGGTGGCGCTCCCCAAGCGCCGCCGGCTGGATGGGCCGCGGCCGTTGGCCGCGGCGGCCGCGGCCTGCAGCCGCGGCCTTATGAGGCCCAACCAAATATTTTTCATAAGAGAGCTTAACAAAATAAGCCTTATTGGAGAGTTTTGATACCAAATATTTTTCATAAGAGAGCTTAACGAAATAAGCCTTATTGGAGAGTGTTTTTTTATTGAGAACAATGATAATTATGTTTTTGTCATCAATAGGCCTAGGAGGCCCATTGGGTATCCGGCCCATTATTGAAAGCTATAAATATGAGGGTAGGGGGCTCTTAACCCCTTACACTTATTACTCTACTTTTCCCTTCACAACAAGTTATCAGCACGATCACGCTCGTTGGAAAAGACGACGACGCTTGAGGAAGGAGATCCATCAATCGCTCAGTTTTAAGAAGATCGTAATCTTCTCAACGGGGAGCGAAAAGTGCATCCTTCACCAACCGTCGTCTAGATTCCCTTGTCGAATCTAGAGGTAAATCCTCAAAACTTTTAGATCTAAACTTGCTTTTCCAGTAGATCTGCATGATTTAAGATCAAAAAGTTTGAAAACACGGTAAAAATCACATTTTTATTTGGATCTGCATGTTTATAAACAATAAAAAATCATATATTTAAAGATCTGAATGGTTGAAAAATCCTTTTTTACCCTCCCACCTTGATCCATATCCCGCATGCCCGAAGGGCGTAACGGTGGCGCTCCCCAAGCGCCGCGGCCAACGGCCGCGGCGGCTGCGGACTGCAGCCACGGCCACAGGCCGCCGCGGCCTCATGAGGCCCAACCAAATATTTTTCATAAGAGAGCTTAACAAAATAAGCCTTATTGGAGAGTTTTGATACCAAATATTTTTCATAAGAGAGCTTAATCGAAATAATCCTTATTGGAGAGTGTTTTTTATTGAGAACGATGATAATTATGTTTTTGTCATGAATAGGCCCATGAGGCCCATTGGGTATCCGGCCCATCATTGAAAGATATAAATATGAGGGTAGGAGGCTCTTACCCCCTTACACCTATTACTCTACTTTTCCCTTCACAACACGTTATCAGCACGATCACGCTCGTTGGAAAAGGCGACGACGCTCGAGGAAGGAGATCCATCAATCGCTCAGTTTTAAGAAGATCGTAATCTTCTCAACGGGGAGCGAAAAGTGCATCCTTTACCAACTGTCGTCTGGATTCCCTTGTCGAATCTAGAGGTAAATCCTCAAAACTTTTAGATCTAAACTTGCTTTTCCAGTAGATCTACATGATTTAAGATCAAAAGGTTTGAAAACACGATAAAAATCACATTTTTATTTGGATCTGCATGTTTATAAACAATAAAAAAATCGTATATTTAAAGATCTGAATGGTTGAAAAATCCGTTTTTACCCCCCTCCACCTTGATCCATATCCCGCACGCCCGAAGGGCGTAACGGTGGCGCTCCCCAAGCGTCGCCGCCGGCATGCGCTGCGGCCAACGGCCGCGGCCAGCCGTCGCGGCGGCTCGCTGCGGGCCCCCTAGGGTTTTTCCGAAACCCTAGCCCTTAACATGCCAATTTTTTAGGGAAGGCCCAATTAACCCTAATGGGTTGTTTTCATGGCCCAAAAGCCCGAAAATTAGCCCATTTACACATAATTTTTCTTTTGTTATTTTTGGCCACAAAAGCCCAAATAATTAAAGAAAATTTTAATTTTTGTGAAAGGGTTAAAGCGGAAAAATAAAATATAAAATGGATCAAGGTAAAAAGTTTTCAAAATAATTTTTAGCACGTCACTCATTTTTCAGATTATTTATTAATCTTTATATGCATGTGATATATTTCTCTGCGTGGTTGTATATTTTTAATATATTATCTGCGTGGATGTGCTATTAGGCTATGTTTTTAGGGATCAGCCAGGTTTCCGACATCTTTACTTTTCAGCAATTTTCTTTTTGAGAGAAATTTGTAAGTGAGGTTATACATGTAAAATGAAGCTAAAGGACCACCAAAAGGAGCTGAAGGCGTTTGCACAAAGAATAATGGGCTTCTCTTTGAAGTTCCCGAGTTGTATTTACTTTTTCTAGCACTTTTTGATGTAATTTCAGACTCTCTTTTTCTGTTGGTGTCGGCTGGCTGATCCCCATAGTCCTAATTTATTTTCATTGCCTATACATTAAATACGTGGATGTCTGCTAACTCATGCTATCTTAATGTTAAAATGAAAATGTTAAATGCATGTGTGGATGTTTATTTCTTAAAAAATTCACGTCATAAAAATGTTAAATGCATGTGTGGATGTTTATTTCTTAAATAATTCACGTTATGAAAATGTTAAATGCATGAGTAGTTATTTATTTTTAAATAACCCATGCTATTTAAAACGTTGTAAGATCGCATGCGTGGATGTCTATTTTACATAGTTAAATAATCCATGCTATTTTTTATATTGCTAGATTGTTTAATGGCCAGACTTGCGAATGTCGATTTTTCGGTCCTGAAGGCCGATGGGTCGAACTACTTGAGCTGGCAGTTGGACCTGAAGTTCTATCTGCGATCTCATGAGTTCAGTCTAACACCCACTGAAAAGGCAACAACAAGTACTGCCGCAGCAGAAAATGATGCTTCTAAATAAGCCCCTCATACAGAAGAAGTTTCCGATATACTAAAGGCGAAAGCCATTATTTATATCAGAAAACATTTAGACTCGACCCTGAAGGACGAGTATATTACTGTAGAGGATCTTTACGAACTGTGGAACGCACTTGAGGAGAGGTACAGACATCAGAGGGATGACATACTCCCCCGTGTGCAGTACGAGTGGACTCACCTCCGCATACAGGATTACGAATCCGTAGCGGAGTACAACTCAGCACTATTCCGTATCATCTCACGCCTGAAGTTGTATGGTGAGAATGTGACTGAGAAAATGTTATTGGAAAATACGTTCACGTCTTTCCACGAGAAGGACATGATCCTCATGCAACAGTACCGTGAGAGGAAGTTCACTAAGTACTCTGATCTGCTTTCATGCCTTCTAATGGGTGAATAGAACAGAGATTTGTTGGTTGCCACTCACAACCTGCGCCCTCCTGGCTCCGCTCCACTGCCACCTCCTGCAGAGGCACACTTCCAGTCTTCCCAGAAGAAGAAGATGGACAAAAAGGCTAAATTCCAGAAATGGAAAGAACAGAAGAAGCGGAAGAAGGCCACCCCTCAAGCTCCTCCTCAGAACCAGAAGTTCGTGGAAAAGAAGCAAAAGTGGACGTCCAACAAAGGTGGTACTCCCAAGAAAGACTGGGAGGATAAGTGCTCCAAATGCGGAATGACGGGCCACTGGTCTAGAATCTGTCGCACCCAGAAACACGTACAGTACCTTTACCAGGCAAGTCTCAAGCCTCACGCTGAGACAAACCTGATAAAAAGCGCAGCGTTACCAAAGACCATATGGAATCCAGAAGATTACATGGGAGACGACACTCTCTACTTATGGACTATAAACAATTTTTATTTGCTAGCAATGTATCTTCCCTTTTTCTGCAACGTATCTTGTTTTTATTCCATGTCGAACCTTTGAGCATCTCAAATATGAATAGAAGTAGTTTCTTTTTCGTATTATTCATTGCTTGTATGTCTTTCTTATATAGATATGGAATCCATATGCCTATTGGACAGTGCATCGACGCACTCAATCCTTCAAAACATAAACTACTTTACGAGCATAAGTAGCCATTCTGGTCCATTGAGAACAATCTCAGGACTAGCTGATATAATCGAAGGATCAGGGGAAGTAATCATATTGCTCTCCGGTCACACACTAATCACACTTAGAAATGCGTTATACTCCCCTAAATCAATCTGAAACCTCCTAAGCTTTAAAGATATCCGTTTAAATGGGTATCACTTAGAGACGGTCGAGGAAAATGAAAGGGAATACTTGCATGTAACGTCTCTTACAAATGGTTCAAAAACCATTGTGGAACATTTCAAAGGGCTTCCCTCGGGACTCTACCAAACAAGTATTCAAACTCTAGAAACACTAATGACGGAGCACCTGCAGTGCCCCAAACACCAGAATTCCAACTCTGGCATAGTAGACAGGGACACCCTATATCTGCTATGATGTACCGCACCATAAAAAGCTCAAGGGGTATAGATTTGAAGAACCTGAAGATTCTTCAAAAAGGTAAATTCACATGTCAACCCTGTTACAAGGGTAAACGAATTACGAGACCCTCTCCACTGAAAGTGGACTTGGAGTCTCCAAGTTTTCTGGAAAGAATCCACGGAGACATTTGTGGGCATATACACCCATCAAGTGATCCGTTCAGGTACTTTATGGTCCTGATAGACGCATCTACTAAGTGGTCACACATGTGTCTTCTGTCCACCCGTAACCTAGTACTGTCTAAGCTTTTAGCTCAGATAATCAGGTTGTGGGCCCACTTCCCCGACTACCAGATAAAGAAACTTCGTCTCGATAATGCGGGGGAGTTTACATCACAAGTCTTCCTAGACTATTGCCAAGCACAGGACATTGAAGTCGAACATCCTGTAGCACATGTTCACACCCAAAACGGGTTAGCAGAATCTCTAATTAAGAGACTGCAATGGATTGCTCATCCATTATTACTTCAGTCCCAGTTGCAGTAAATGCATGTGGTCATGCAATTTTGCATGCTGCATCTTTAATAAAATTTAGACATTCTGGAGGTCAGTCATCTTCTCATATGCAACTAGCACTTGGAGTCCCACCAATTGTCTCACACTTGAGAATATTTGGTTGTGCAGTATACATCCCCATAGCACCACCACAAAGGACAAAGATGGGTCCACAACGTCGCCTAGGCATTTATGTTGGGTTTGACACACCCTCCATAATAGGATTCCTAGAACCCCTAATGGGAGACGTTTTCAAGGCACGTCTAGAAGACTATGAATTTGATGAAACATCATTTCCAAGACTAGGCTCACAAACCAAGACGCCCGAAGCTTCAGACTGTATCACTTTGGGATACAAAGACATTAAGTCACTTTGATCCGCCCACAAGCCAGTGTGAGGAGGAGGTCCTGAAGATTCTCCATGTCCAAAACACTGTCCATCTCTTGCCGGACAAATTTACTGACAACCAGAAGATTGTCAGATCACACGTTCCTGCTGCTAACACTCCAGCTAGGATTGACATACCGCAAAATGGAAGCAATCCGCCTGCAGCAGAAATGGTTGGACCTCTTAAAAAGAGAGGACGACCACCTGGATCCAAGGACCAAGTCCCTCGAAAGAGTAGGACCCTTGGCAATGGTAAAACAATACCACCACAGGATGCTACTATAAGCCCTGCTACCTCATCTCTCCCAAACTCTCAAACAGAGGAAAAATTGGGAGAAAATGAAGTTTCGATACACTATGTACGAACTGGGGAGTATTGGGACAGAAAGAGCACAACCATAGATGATACATTTGCGTGTAATATTGCCATCAACGTCGCGTACTGCGACGATGATATTGAACCACGCTCTCTGACAGAATGTCAAAGCAGAGATGATTGGCCAAAGTGGAAAGCGGCAATAGGAGTGGAGTTGGATTCACTCACAAAACGCAAGGTCTTCGGACCTATAGTCCGGACACCAAAAGGTGTAAAACCTGTGGGTTATAAATGGGTATTTATTAGAAAAAGAAATGAACAAAATGAGATCGTTCGCTACAAAGCAAAGCTTGTAGCGCAGGGTTATACCCAATGTCCAGGGGTGGATTTTGACACCACATACTCCACGGTCATAGACGCGATCACCTTTCGATTCCTCATTGGCTTACCAGCCCAAGAGGGTTTAGATATGCAGCTTATGAACGTCGTGACTGCATACCTATATGAAAACTTAGACCGAGACATCTATATGAGATTGCTTGACGGTTATTCTTTGCCTGCAGCACTAAAAGAGAGAAAATGTGACATCTACTCAATGAAACTGCAAAGATCATTGTATGGTCTAAAACAATCTGGAAGGATGTGATATAACAGACTGAGCAACTTCCTTGCAAAACAAGGATTTACAAATGACCCAGTCTATCCTTGCATCTTTATAAGAGCAAAGGCAACATGATTTGTCATTATAGCCATCTATGTGGACGACTTGAACCTCATCGGATCTCCTGAAGAGATCGCCGAGATTTCTAGAAGCTTGACAGAAACTTTCGAGATGAAAGACCTCGAAAAGTCAAAATTCTGTTTAGGTCTTCAAATAGAGCATCTTAATGATGGGATCCTGTTACATCAATCAACTTACACATCGAACTTGTTGAAAAAGTTCCAAATGGATAAGTGTCACCCCCTCAGTACACCAATGGTCGTCAGATCATTGGATGTGCATAAAGACCCTTTCCGGCCGCTGGAAGAGGGGAAGGAAGTACTAGGCCCTGAAGTGTCTTATCTAAGTGCTATCGGTGCACTCCTTTACCTGGCCAACTGCACTCGCCCAGACATAGCATTTGCAGTCAACCTACTAGCCAGGTATAGTGTTGCACCTACACAGCGGCACTGGGCCGGAGTTAAGCATCTTCTGCGCTACCTCCAAGGATCCATAGACTTAGGTCTATTCTACAGGAAAGGGGCAACAACAGGTTTAGTTGGTTATGCTGATACAGATTACAGGTCCGATCCTCATACGGAGAAGTCTCAAACCGGATACATGTTTACCTATGGCGGCACAGCCATATCCTGGAGATCTGTGAAGCAGACCATGACGACCGTCTCATCCACTCACTCGGAACTTCTAGCGATCCATGAAACAAGTAAAGAGAGCTTCTGGCTATGTTCCGCGATCCAACACATTCTCACCTCCGCCGGCCTGATGACCGGCGTTCTTGCGCCTACAGCCCTCCATGAAGACAATGCAGCATGTATAGCCCAGCTATAGGACGTCTACATCAAAGGTGACAAGACGAAGCATATCTCCTCCAAGTTCTTCTGGACGCACGACCTTCAGAAGCAAAAGCAGATTGAGGTACAAAATATCCAATCATGTAATAACTTGGCGGATTTGCTTACCAAATCCATGCCTACTAGTAACTTTGAGAAACTTGTATATGTGATTGGGATGAGGAGAGCGAGGAAATGTAAACTGGGTCAGGATAAGAGGACTATGACTGCATAGATACATAAGAGACTTATGTATAGATTCATATGAAATCTGCAAGCCTGAAGCTTTGTCAGATGAGTGGCAGTCAACTGCAGAGTTATACTCTTTTCCCTTGGCTATTGGTTTTTTCCCACTGGGTTTTTCATAGTCAAGGTTTTGACGAGGCAACCTCGTTGACTCTAGGAATGGCAATATTGCGGGGCGGGGCGGGTATTTAACTACCCAAGCTTGCCCCGACCCATCTACAGGCCGGGGCGGGGCGGGTCGCGGGCCGGGGCGGGGCGGGTTCTTTCTTACCAAAACTGGGTCGGGCCGGGTCGGGCCGGTCGGGTCAAGTCATTAATGACATCTATTTGAATCCCAAATAAAAATTTTATTTTGTGAATTGGGAGAATTTTGATTTATTTGGTAATTTGGAATTGGGAATTGGCCCAATTAGGAGAACTTTGGAATATAGTATGACTTATGGGTTATTCGCTGAGTGCATGATCCGCATCAAAATATTAAACCTCTATAGTTTACCGGGGCGGGTCGGGTCGGGCCGGGGCGCATACAAAGCCCAAGCTTGCCCCGACCCGGCTGCGGGCCGGGTCGGGCCGGGTCAAAACCGGGTTGGGCCAGGTCGGGCCGGGCGGGTCAGGCCATTACTGCCATCCCTAGTTGACTCTGGATCTTGAAGTATCCACCCCTAGACACATCCCTAAAACAGAGGAAGTTATGGATAAACTATTCTTTATTTAACAAGGCGGTTATCCTAACTCGGATCCTGAAGAATCAACCTCTTAGTCAATGTTGGTTGGATAAGGGGAAGTGTTATGAATAGGCCCATGAGGCCCATTGGGTATCCGGCCCATCATTGAAAGCTATAAATATGAGGGTAGGGGGCTCTTAACCCCTTACACCTATTACTCTACTTTTCCCTTCACAACAGTTTCTTTTTTTAATGCATCGGAATGGAGATAATTACGTTTCTATTATAAACTAAAGCTCAATTATTTAGACCATCAAAACACGAGGTCTACGTAACGCATGTTTGATTAACGTTATTATGGGACAAATTAATCAGTTAGTCGAGTTGGTTGATGGTCGTGATGAAAGCAGGAGCCAATTCGCCTAGTGGTACTCCTCTTACGAGAGATCGAGTGTTCGATGCTTTCTGATGTACCAAAAAAAGTTATTGCTTTACACATAAATGTGGTAAAGGGTGAACAGAATTAATCGTTTGCAACTGTACTTATCGCAGCTTACGATGGTTCTTTTTTTCAAATTCACTGATGACTTGAGGAGAACCCACAACAAGGTTACAGGAAACTAACGTCAGCATAAGCATACATAAAGAAACTTGGTGTTAAAATTAACTGATCGTAATATACCAAATAATGTAATATAACAGAATAAGCCTTATAATTTAATATAATTATCATCGTTCTTGTTACAAATAATATACTATAACAAAATAATGTAATATACCAATTTTTAGATTTTTAGATTTTCGTTTAACACTATGCGAGTTTTTTTTCCATGTTTTTAATTGTAGCATAGTGGAGTCACTGATTGAGAAAAGAAAAACGGCTAAACAAAAATATACTTAAACGTAATGGAAAAACACCTCCTTTATCTCTTTGAACTCCTTTGAACTCATCGACTTGAAAACCATCACATTATATACTTTACAAATGCAATTTGTGTATCTTCTTGCAATGCCGTCCACCCCCCCTCCCAGTCATCTAATCCTGGTTCCGCCCCTATCCTTGCAGTACGTATAGAGGAGTGTTTTTGTTGCATGCGTACATACTTGGTGCGTATTTTTCTACTGTCATTCCGATGCAAAGGGGCAAGCAGAAATTTATACTGTAATTGAGAGGTTTACAGAGGAGTATTGAGCTTTACATGTGTTCGGTTCTCGTGCTGCATGCATCATCAAATTGCATTTTTACATCTATAAGTAATTAACCAGCATATATTAGAGTATAAATCCACTACTTACGCCATCATGCAGTCCTTGTCATTGTAGTACATATCGTTTGGCAAAGATGATAATGGGGGGCTTAACCCCACATTTATTAATCTGCGTAACATTTGACAGTGAAGTGAGGCTTAACGGACTAATTATCATGTGATCACTAGCTAACAATAATAGGGCTCACGGGTTTGGTGAAGTTTGACTGATATATGTTTAAGATTGAAGCTCCAATATTTGCACAAAATATAGAGCGCGTGCTTAATATATAATTTGTTCTTAATCATATAGTAAGAGCTAAAGCAAACGTACACGAGTCGCAATAGTTGACACTTTGTTACCCGGTTTGATGAACACAAGATTTCTTGGCCAAATAATTTGACTGCAACATTGAAAAGGATTTATTTCGCTGCTCGACCTGCTGCCATGTGATTGAAGCGCAACACATTGTAGGAAGCTGCAAACACAAAAATTGCCACTTCATGCATCCGAGGAGCAAGCAAATCATAAATATTTATCTTAGTGAAACAATTAAACAGAAAACAAACAACAGAGAAAAACAAAGAAATATTCTTCTCAAATGTGTAAATATATGAACCATAGCTTAGAGCTTGTAACACCCATGCAAACCAATCTTCATATCTTTCCCCTTTATTAGGTTCCTTGTTCAATTTTACAATCAAATTAATTCCCTCCTCAACACAAAAAATATATGCTGTCCAAAACAAAAATAACACTAGAATGAGAATAATGGGTATTGTTGCAGGTCAAATCCGCCTAACAATGAAATTCGTTTAGTGGGGAATCAAGGGTACGGTGACTACAAGTTAATGGGGTTTTTGTAGAGGCTTATACTCCAAGGGACTCGATCTTGGAGATGTAGAATCCCAGGTCGCTCGAAGGTCGTCGACCGCTTGGTAGATGGGCCGAGCTTCCTGCACAACGAGTAGCTCGTCAAAAAGGCTGGTTGGTTGTCAACCCATTGCCTCTCCGATGATAAGTCAGTGAATGACTCTTTAGAAAATAGGTCAGACACGCAGGTCGATCTTAAAGTAGGTTGACTTTGCATGGCGAGCTTGTGAGGAAGGCACATATATATGGATGATTCTGACCTTGTGTATTGAATGCGAGTTATGATTTCAACTAACCAACCCCCTCATCGATGGCTGGAGGGGGGTATTTATAGTTGGGAGAGTCGGTTAAGCGTCATCTAATCAGATGTCGCTTCTACTTAGCTGGAGCATTAATGGGAATGTGATTGGTCGGCGAGGGTGTCAGAGATATTATCGCATCGCCTCAACCTAGCACTAACTGAATGTCAGAGTGTGTCAGAGATATTTGTGTATTAATGGAGACGCGATGGACGACCATCAGTTCTCGTCTTTAACCTCTGGCATTAATTGGAGGCGTAGGTGGCCCTATGTCACCATGTTAGAGATATTTGTGCATGCTAGGTCTCCTCCGTAGAGAGCCTAGCTCGGCATCCGAGCTTGGCGTCCCAAGTCTTTCTCCGTCCTTCCTTCTTGTTCGGTGAGTAGGCGAGCTTTATCTACGCTAGGTTGGCGAGCCTCTCGCTCGACCAGCTGACGAGCTCTTCTCTTGACTTTGTCGGCGAGCTTCCTGCTCGGCAAGGCGAGCTTTCCAATGGTGGTGTGTGTTGGATCTAGATCTAAGCCTAGAGGGGGGTGAATATGCTATCAAAAATTATCGTGCAACCCACGAGCAATCACACGCAGTTATAGCAGATGCAGAGTAAATAATGAGCAATCACAGAATACACAGTAGATTTACACTGGTTCGGTCGCACCCACGACCTACGTCCAGCCCCCAAAGCAGATATTAGATTAATAATGTAACAGGAACAACTGTAATAGCTAGAGCACACACGTATCTACACTCACCAGGCTCTCAGTACCCCACTCCACAGATGTTCAACAAAACTAATCCTAGTATAAGCTTTCTATTGACTAGCCCCAACTAGTCAAGTCTCTCTTGTCTAGTACCATACTAGACAAGACCCCAAAACAAGTATGGTAAATTTTCCCCTACAAATATCGCTACTACTACACAAATAATATAATAAAGAGTTTAGGAAATCTCAGTTTGTGTAGCGGCAGTCGTCTCTGTTAATCAGCATAGGTCAGATCATATCTGACATGATGTAGTCGCCAACGCCACATCCTGCTCCTTGGAACTTGCGGCCTTGATGGTATCTCCTCTTGTTGAGTTGCGCAATGAAGTAGATGTGAAGACCCTTGATGAAACTTGCGGCCTTGAGGCTTGGAACTTGCGCACTAGGTCTTGGAGATGGAGAAGACCCCTTGCTAGCTTGTTGTGCAATGTAGAGGGTAGCTTCTTCCTTGTACTTGCGGTAATGGTGGATAGGTAATGTAGCTTTGCTTGATGCAATGGAGTTCTCTTGGAGAAGCTTGTGCAAGGAGGAAGGAGATGGGCTTTTAAAGCTTGTGGCAATGGAGCTCTTGGAGATGAAAGTTGCGGCTAAGGACTAGGATGTTGGCTAGGGTTCCTTGTGACCTAGAGGAGGTGTAATGGAGCTTCTTGGCTTTGAGCTTGGAGAGGCTTGCAATGGAGATTTGAAGAAGCAATGGAGATGTTGCAAGTTGCACAATATATGATCTTATGGACATGAAAACTTGCGGCCTCCCCCTTTCCCTTGTGTTGGCTGAATTTCCCCCTTTTTGGTTGTCCTCTCCCTCTCTCTCTCTCTCTCTCTCTCTCTCTCTCTCTCTCTCTCTCTCTCTCTCTCTCTCTCTCTCTCTCTCTCTCTCTTCTCTCTTTGGAAGATGGATTTATATAGGAGAGGATGTGATATGATAGAATCAATTAGAATCCCATAATTGATGGAGATTGGAAGGAATCCTAACTTGATTAGGATTTGAATGAATCATCACCATGGATATGAAGTTTGAATATGGATGGCTATGGAATTTGAGTAGCTATAGGATTCCAAATAAGATCTCATTTAATCACCATTGATTTGCATAAGATTCTCCATATCTCTCCATCTTTGACCAAGTCTTCAATTTGCATGGCTTTAGGATTTGAATGTTGCTCCAATTGATTTGAATCAATTCAAATATGGATTTGAATTGATTTCCTCCTTATCTTCCCATCTTTGACTTAGTCCAATTTTTGTAGCCATTATCTCCATCTTTGACTTAGTCCACTTGGCTAATGCATGGCACATTCTCCATCACTTTTACTTATTCTCTCTTTGAGTATTTGCGAGAGTGCCATTCCTGAAAACACTTAGCACATACATTAAATCGTTCACACACATTTATTATCATCAAACACGAAGTTATCGATCGTTGTATCCAACTACACGTTTTATCCAACTACACGTTTTATCCAACAGGGAGAGCTTCCCATTCAGGCTTGTTCTTATTCCGGCTGGTCGGCGAGCTGTCTGCTTGGGCTTCAACTATTTGGGCCTTATTTTCTGGGCCGTCCATATGGCCGTAACAATTGCCTCGTCATTCGAGCTCGAAACGGCAAGCCCGGCTCAGCTCGGATGACGGATCGTATCTCCATTGGATGAGGGCTGGTCAGCGGCATTTAATTCGAATTGACCGCCAAATCTTTTAAGGTCATCATGACGATTTGGGAACAGGGAAGAATCGAGGCATCCGACCGTTCGCAGCATGACGCGTGGCTGATATAATCGTGGGGGGAAGTTGAGGCGCCAGACTCAACCGGATCACGCCACGTGGCTCGCCTCCGACGGCCGATATCAACCTTTCTACAGTATAAAAAAAGATGGGGGGCCATCGAGAGGGAGTTTTTCCACATCCATTTTCGAAATTTCGCTTCCCCCGCTGGTGTTGAGAGCTTCCGCTGTCGTCGTCATGCCGTCTCTATACCGTTGTCGTCGAAGCTTTATCCATCATTTTCTCTTCTAGGTATTCCATTGATCTAACCCACGGCCTTATCACCTTCTTCTGCTTCCAATTCCTATGTTGAAAGGTGGTTCGACAAGTTGGAGGGTGGCAGCGCCATAGGATCGGAGGAGCCGGAGGTGTCTTGGCCAGAGGAGCCGGAGGAGCACATTTGCCTTGTGGACGACCCGGTCGTCGAGCTTGTCGTCGCCTCGACGTCGAAGGTCTATATGGACCCTAAGAAAGGGAAAGGGCCTAGGACGGCCGCTAGGACCCCGGGGGCCGACGAGGATTCAATGGAGGTCCCCACGGAGATTCTAGCCATAGCATCCCAAATGCCGACCTTCTTCGTCCCCCCCCTCATTCGCTCCAAGTATATCAGGCCACCTTACACTGTTCGCCTTCCCGAGTACACCGAGCGGGTTTGCTTCCTGAGGGATAACGAGGTCGGTGTCTACCACCCGACCTTTTCCCTTGGGCTCCGGTTTCCTCTCCACCCCTTTCTCCTCCTCGTCCTACACTTCCTCGAACTTCCCCTCTTCCAACTGATGCCAAACTCCGTCAGCTCTATGGTCGGCTTCCTCGTTCTTTGCTCCGACAGTGGCATAAGTCTGATCTTGTCGTTGTTCCAATATTTCTTCGAGGCGAAGCGCAAGGGGGCGTACTATTACATCTGTGCGAGGAGTTGTCGGCCGCTCGTTCTTAATCTGTCGGGAAAGATAAGAGACTGGAAGGAGAGGTTCATTTTTGTCTCGACGCCCGACGACCTAGCTCTGAGGTAAACCGGGGGATGCTAAATCCCTCAGTGAACAATGAAGTGGTCCTTGGGACGGACGACCACGAGAACGCCAGGATCTTGGAGGAAATCCCTAAGGAAATCAAGGGCTTCTAGGGCCTGGTTACAGACGAGCAGATTGCCAAGCACGTCTAGCTTGAAGGTGCCCCGAGCTTTCTGATCCACTCCTGATTTGCTCACCCTGATCTGTTGTCTTTTTGCAGGTGCGGCCATGAGTCTCTCAAGAGAGGAGATGAAGTAGATGGCCAGAGACGTAGTGGCCAAGGAGCAGGCGGCCACGGACTCGATGAAGGTCGGGCAGAAGAGGAGTAAGGAGGGGCTAACCATCGCTTCGGCTGAGAAGGAGGAGCGGAGCAAGAAGGCGAGGAAGGAGCCCGTGCCTGTCGCTCTTCTCTCTCGTTTGAGCGAGGCGGCATTGGGTCGCCCTATCGACCTCGACCCGGTCGAGGAGCGGGCTGCCGATCTGACGGGTGCAGTGTCCCAAGCTCCGCCGGTCACTGCGATCGTCGCGATCCCCATCCGTTCGGTCGTACCTCTGAGTTCTCTTGCTAGGTCGACCCAGACCAGCCCGGTGGCTGCTGTTGAGTGCTGGCGCTTCGGATGTCCAACTCTGGGCTAGGGAAGCCGGGCCACCCAAGCTGCAAGGCGGCACTGGCTACTTTTAAGTCAAAAAAGTCCACGATCCTTGCTCTCTCAGCGGGGGAGACCTTCGCTTTGCCATACCTGGTGGGCACCCAGAAATCGGTCTTCGACGATGTCGGGGTTGCGGCCCACCTGGTCGAGAACAGCACGCTGCCCAGGGACCGAGAGTCCTTGGCAAACATCGATGCTGAGCGGCTCTATGACACAGCCGTCTGGCAAATCATGCAGGTTTTTTGCTTTCTTTATTCAAAATAGCGCTCTATTCTTCTTTAGGTGTGCTCACGTCTCTTATTCCTTATGTAGACGGCCGCAGTGTTGGTGTCCCTCCAACGTTACTCTGCGGTGGCGAACAAGGCCGAGGCAGCTCTTGGGAGGAAGGTGGCTGAGCTCGAGGCCATGAAGAAGGAGGCCGAGAAGAGGCAGAAGGTCCTGGAGGACAGGGTGATGAAGCTTAGAAAATATTACGCGACCCAGAAGGTGACTGTTAAGGCAAAAATTGACCGAGACAGTTGTCAAGCTAACGTAGACTCGAGATGCTGATTCGGAACCTCGTCAGCGGTTGGAGTGGGACCCTCGGTTGGAAGAACCAGGGTCGGGTGATGGTAGTTGATGATGGTGCGATGCTCGATCGATCTTCGAACATCATTTGTGTCGATCGTTTGAGGCTAGGAAGCTCGGTGACGACCTTCGACGCTGGATAAGGACCGTCGATCTGCACCACATGGACACGTTAGGGAGGTCAGATCTGGGTTCTGACCCAAATCCTCTCTGATGCTTAAGTTAGTGTGTGACTTAAGGGAGAGAGGGAGCTTGGTACAGCTGAGATCGACCCACAGAGGTTCATCTCAAGACTGGCAACGCAAGGTTGAATGTATAAGGAGTATTAGCTGAGAAAGTAGAGTTCTATGTCTTAGATCTTGTACCTTTTTTATTGGGAACCCTTTACCTTTGTTCTTTGGTCTATTTATAGGTAATTGTTCCTTGATGGTGTGTAACCGTCCCTCATTGATTTGGACACGATCTTCTTCGGGATTTGAGTTAACGGTTGCCCATTTACTCGGCCCCGTTAACTTTTCCCTGAATGTTAGCATCAGCTCAATGGTCGAACGACTCATTCGTCTAACTCGCGGTATCCCGCTATGAGCGGGGGGTATCAGGTTGCGGATGCCAAATATGTCAGGTATGCAGATACTCCAATTGGATTTGTACCCATGTACTAACAATGGCCCTCATTATTCGTGCCTCAGAAATCGCGCTGACTGAGCCAGAATGATGAGTGATCTTCTTAAATGTGCAAGGTTTTTGAAACATTTGATTTGATTTGTGCCGCCAAAACCCTTTTGCCTTTGGAGTGATCTCTGTCGTCTCTCGTGGCTGGCCTTGGACATGTGTCATGCATCGGACGTCAGCCGATTGGATTTCTTCTTATAAAAGAGAAAAGCAAAGAAGAAAAAGAGATCTTTCTGCTTCATCTCCTTCCTTGTTTCGTAAGCTTTACTCCCAGCGTCGCCTCCCCCGAGATCGCATGTCCCTTTTCAAGGTATCCCCCTTGTCTGATTTTGATTCTCTTTAAGTTCGGCAGGTGTGTTTGCTCCGGTCGTACTGAAGGAGCCGACCTACGAGGAGCTCATGGGGCGCCTCCGGCCTCCTCGATGTGAGGAAGTTCATGGAAAGGGAAAAGGAGTTTGGATTGAGCCATGCATTCCCATTCAGTGGAGGGATCGGAGCTCGAAGGTTCCTGAAGTCATCTTAGATATGGCCCCTAGGTTTTCCATCGATCTGACTGCTGAGGTTTGGCGAGGTTGTTTCTGTCATCCTTTTAGGGTTAGAGTGCCTAATTCGGATGAGAGCGTGTACTTCCCACAGAAAAGTGAGATTGGAGTGTATCTCAAAGCTTTTCTTCTAGGGCTCCAGTTCCCCCTTCACCCATTCATCGTAGAGGTTCTGTGCTCTTCAGAGCTTTCTATTTGTAGACCTACTCCTCAAGATTTTCCCACTTAGTTGGATTCATCGTGCTGTGTGAGCTCTGTGGGGTTCGACCGACCCTTGGGCTATTCAAGTACTTCTTTAGGATAGTACATGACCCTCGCCGAGTATGGTACCACATTGATGCTCACCCCTGGAGTGAGGCTCATATACGACCTTCCGATTTTCAACCCTGGGTGGGAGGATACCTTTGTGTTTGTCGTCCTTCCCGAGCTGGGTCCGTTGCTCAATGGTTGGAGTTCTCCGAATCATGGGCTTGCGGAAGGGTCTAGACAAGACAGTTGTCAAGCTGACAGAGACTCAAAGCGCTGAGCTGGAGCCTTGTCAGTGTCTGGAGTGGGACCCTTGGTTGGAGGAACCAGGGTCGGATGATGGTAGTTGGAGGTGATGAGACCTTCGACCGACCCTCGGACGGTCGTTGCGTCGATCGTTCGAGGTTGGAGAGCTCGACGTCGACATTCGTTGTTGAACATCGATCATCGATCTGCACCACAAGGACTCGTTAGGGGTGTCGGATCTGGGTTTCAACCCAAATCCCCTCCGATGCTTAAGTTAGTGTGGGACTTAAGGAAGAGGAAGCTTAGCGTAGCTGAGATCGACCCACGGAGGTTTGTCTCTAGACTGACGACGCAAGCTCGAATATAAGAATGTAAAGAGTGAGAAGATAGAGTTCTATGTCTTATACCTCGTACCTTGGAGATGGAACTCATTTACCTTCGTTTGTCGGTCTATTTATAGGAAGCTCCTTCTTGATGATGTGTAACCGTTCCTTATTGATTGGGGGCACAATCTTCTCCGAGATTCGAGTTACTCGCTGCCCATTTACCCGACCCCATTAACTCTCTCTTGAATGTCAGCGCTAGCCCAATGGTCGAATGACCCGTTCGTCCGACTCAGCTGTAACCCGCTTAGAGTGCGGGGGGAGTATTGGGTCGTGGATGCTAAACGGGCCGGGTATGCGGATACCCAAAATTGGGTCCGTACCCGTGCACTAACAATATGCATATTCTAAAACTGAAAAAACACCGAATATAGGATGAAACTAAGGAGTTTCGTCTCTTCATTCACTCATCACAAAAGTTTTATTCATGTAAACCCGTTAAATTTGCGACGGGAAGATGAAGGGGCAAAACCCATTCATTTTACCCGATATTTGATATTTTGTGATATTAAAATATGTAGATAAAAATGATCAGTTCTAACTTCTAACCCTTAAAAATAACAAAGCAAGGTGTTCTACATGTGCATATGAGGCTAATCATCATGTCATATAATACCCAATATTAGAATAACTGGATGTAGCAGGGTATAAGTTCCATGCAACAAAACAATCAGTTAAATCTATATGGGCCATAGCATATGCCCATACCTTTGGGTAGGGGTGGCAAAATGAGCCCGAACCGACTCGACCCGGCCCGAACCCGGCATCCTTAACCGGGTATGGATAGGGGCCAATCCGGGTCAAGTAGGAAACGGGTTGACCCGACCCAACCCGGATAAAATCCGGGTTGGGTATGGGTTTGGCATGTCAACCCGGATTACCCGAATTCGACCCGATTTACTTTCTCTATATATATAAAAGTTTATATAATAACTTCAATACATAGTTGCAATGTGAGTTGTGCTTATACGATTTGAATTGTTGTTCTCTTCTTTAAGAGGTCTTCGATTCAATTCTCTATACATACAACTTTTTTGTTAATTTTATTACTTTCGTTAATAAAATGGTAACGTTAATTATACTTCTTTGTTGTCATTGGTGTGTTTTAAGCGACGAGCTACTGGAAATTTTGCAACACTTAATAAATTGCCGGTGGCTCTTAATAAATAGCTGGATATCGAAAAAGGAGCAGTAGTGTATAAGTCAAATCTTAACCCGTCCTGTTAACCCGAACCCGAACCAGAAATTTTCCGGGTCACCCGAACCCGACGAGGACTCAATCCGGGTCGGATTCGGGTTTACCCCTATCCTGATCGGGTCAAATCTGACCGACCCGAACCCGAACCCACCCGACCTGTTTGCCACACCTACCTTTGGGCAGTTGAACCTCCTCCTCCCGCTTTAATCCACCGCCTTGAATTTCATGCCCCCACATACTAATAGAAATTTCTCTTTATTTTACTGTCAACATTCTTTTCTTTGTTAAAAATAATTATTCAAAGAGAATAATGGGTATCATACGCCATATGAGAGGGTCTCTCATATTTCCTCTCACATAAAGGGGTAAGTACAAGCCCATATGTGCTTATACTTGTTGTAATTGCCCCCTTTATGTGAGAGGGAATATGAAAGAACCTCGCATATGACGTGTGATACCCATTATTCTATTATGCAAAAATGTTAACCACAAATATTTCATCATCTGCTGTCAGCTGCCGCTTTTAACTTTCAATATTCGCTTCAGCAGGAACAAGCAAGCAGAACAAACAGTAGCTAAATATCTGAAATAATTACCATTCCTGCCACTGCACCTCAATGAAGAGGTTGCCCTATTTCGCTCATTTTGCCATTTCCCAAGAACATTCTAGGGTTTCTTTCAATTTACCGGAAATGGTTCATTCTTTTTTCAAAAAAGCTGCAGGATCCCCCTCAACTGCCACAAACTCACAGTTCGATCCATAACAACCCGAAAAATTTCTAGCTTCTTAAAAAGAAAAATCGAATTTTTACAGATAGTAAAGTAATTAAAGAGGAATATTACAAAAACATCACACCCAATAGAAACATGGGCTAATTTTCAAGCTTCGGGTTAATATACGAAGGGATTAGGTCTTGAAGGAGTCCATGGTCTCGGACCGACACGTCAGCCGCCGTCGGGCTGCGGTGCATCCGGTCGAGGGAGGACACGCGGCTGAAATCCAGCGGCTGAGGCGGCGTCGCCTGTGGCAAGTAGGAGGTGAAGAAGGGGACAGCGAGATTGTTGAATTGCACCGGCGGAACGCCGAACCGATCCGTGGTCGGCGGGGGCCGAAGCATCATGTGGCTGCCACGTGGCACCGCTGGGCTCGGGTGGGCGTGCTGACCCTCGTAGGTGGTGATTACGACGGTCGGATCTTTGGACGATCGTTCGACCTGCTTCTTCACCTCGCACATGGCCGTTGTGCACCGGTAGTAGCTCCTAAAATGACGATCGTGTCCTTAATAGTTAGCTACAATTACAAACAGGCCGTTGGGAGGGCATAGAGTGTAATTACCGACCTTGGGAAGGGGCTGTTCTTGACAGCCTTCTGGCCGTATTTACGCCACCGGTAACCGTCCTCGAGGTGATCCTCCTCGCTCTTCGTCAAGAAGGCAAATCTCGGCTCTCTCTGACGTTTTTGCCCCTTCTTCGCCCCTCCTTTCGATCTGTCAAATGTTACAGCAAATTCGAAATCAATACCAAAAAAATAATGAAATCAAAGTCCGAATTATAATCTCAAAAAGGAGAGTACTTACTCTTTCGTCTTCTTTTCCAAATCGTCGTCCACGTCACCGTCCGTCGCCCCCACCGCCCCCTTCGCCGCATCGGGCTCGTTCGGCGCCTCCGTAGACGACGACGAGATCGACGACTCGTTCGGAGTCGCCGGCAAGTTGAGTACCTCCGACGATTCCGGCGGTAAGATCACAGGCGTCGGCGTCGGCGTCGGAAAATCGAACAACGAGCGACCATTAAAGTCTTTGATACCGAGTAGCTCCATGAATCCCAGCGACGACGAGCTCCGCTCTCCGCCACCCTCGACGGAAAACTGATCGAAAAATTCACTGGAAAACGAAGCAGAGATATCAAGATCTCCTATAGCCGCGGTAATCATCATTGATCAGAAATTTTTCTCGTTTAAGATGTAGGATTACAAGGGTTAGGGTTCTGGCCAAAACGAAGTTAGAGAAGGAGAGAGAGAGGAGGAGGGGGGAGTGTGTGTGCGCGTGAGAACGGAAAAGGGAGCGGACGGAAAGAGAGCTTTAAAGGTCGAGAGTGCAACCGGGCGACGGTGCGGCGATCAATAGAAATTTGGGTTCACACGAGCCGAGATATAGCTAAGTTGGGGAAAGGACTCAAATACACCTGTAAATGGGGGGAGACCAGGGAAGACAGAAGGGTAATGTAGGTAATTGCATTTGTTTGAACCGTACGGTACCTTAGGAGGTGGCTCGGCGGTGTCGTTGTCACGTGTGGTCCCGTGGGAGCTGGGTAGACGCGGATGCAGCGCTGACACGATCGCAGCGTCACCGTGCTCGCTTCCTTCCAACACGCAAACACCGTCAACAAAATTAAATGTAAAAATAGAGAGGAAGTGTGTGTGACTGTGGGAGAGATATTCTACTGAAATAAAAAAGGAAGGGCTCGGTTAAACTCAAGCTCAAACAAGGCACACGTTTATTGTGCTCAACTTTTACACGCCTCCAATAAATTTATATGTTTTATCGGCAAGTTTATGATGTCGTCCACACATTTTTATTTGAATAATGTTGTGCTAAATTTGGTGAAGTATGTGTTCCGTGGTTATTCAAGAAGGACTAGAAATAACTCCGGTACAGTGTACCATGCAAAAAAAATAAAAAAAGAAAAGAATACCGCACACGAAGCGTCGGAATGTAAAAGGGGGGAAATCTCAATGGCAAGCTTGTAAATAAGGGGTGTCAAATGTGTAGTGGTTTGATGTGACACTGACACTTTGGACAAAGGCACATCAACCTTGTTTCGGGCTATTTTCACACCACGGGTTCATAGTCTGGAGGTCCGGAGGTCGTCGTTGTCACGTGAGACGGGGACGGCCTTTCGAGTCAGTCAGACGCGCGTTCAGTTGGGCTGGAAGGCACGGATCCGTACGTCGGCACACCGAAGGCTAGCTTCGGCGAGGCGACACCCTCCTGGATCGGTTGGCTGAACGGACTCGAGCTTGAGGGCATTCAGATCCGAACGGGGGGACGCCGAAGGGAAGCTTCGACTGGTTGACGTCTCCTTTGATCTGCACAAACTAGGAAGCTCGTCCTCGGTGGAATCGGGCTTAGCTCATGGAGAGACCAAGCACGAGTTCTCGGGCCGAGCTATAGAGGAGAAAATGTGTAATGTGTGTTTCGGGGTGTTTTCTCACCACATGTTGATAGTCTGGAGGGCCGGATGTCGTAGCTATCACGTGAGATGGAGATGACCTTTGGGGTCGATCGATGCACATTCACTTGAGCAGGAAGGCGCGGGTCCGTGCTTTGGTGTGCCGAGGGGTAGTCTCCGTGGGACGACAACCTTCAGGACCGGTCGAACGAACGTGCTCTAGCCCGAGGGCGTTTGGATCCGAGCGAGGGATCGCCGAAGGGAAGCTTCAGCGGTGGTGACGACTCCTTCGATCTGCAAGATGAGGAACTCGTCGGGGGGGGGGGGGGGGGGGGGGGTCGGACCTTGGTTCCGACCAATTCCTCTCCGATGCCAAAGTCAGATCTGGTCTGAAGGATGCTCGGTGGGATCGATTCTGGCTCACGGAGAGGCCGATACGCGAGTCCTCGGGGCCGAGCTTTAGAGGAGAATGTATAAGGTGGAAGAAGGTGTGGGAGTTTGTATGTGATACCTCCATTGTAGATCTCGGAGATCTGCGCCCTTAAGATGATGCATCTCCCCCTTCATATAGGCGAGTCATCCTCCTGGTGTAATGAGCCATGATTGCCGTCACTGATGGGGACGTGATAAGTAGGGAATGTTGACACCAATAATTGCCACGTTTTATGAAGGGATAAATGCTATGAAGGTGGAGTGATGGCCATGAAGGTGGTTGCCAAATTGGCAAGTGCTCCCTTGGTTTGGGGAGCTATTTCCTCCACTACGGATATTGGGCGGTCTTTTGGGCCTTCGTCTTAGGTGGAGAAGCACAACCCGCTGGTAAGGTCCTTGGGCCGGAGCCCAAGGACATAGTGGGTTGGTTGACTAGTCGTGGTTGACGTGACTTCTCTGTGCCTGGTCGAAATCGTTGTATCAATTGCCCCTATCTTCCGAGATTTACCGTTGTTGAGGTTGAGGTCGGGAGATGTAGTATAAGGAGGAGAAGTATCTCCATTTGTAAAGTTGGTCCGATTTGCAAAGTCGGCTAGTGACAATGATTTGTCTGTCTGAGATTCGTTCGGTTGCGAGGGGAGTGGCCCCTCGACTTACAGCCGATAAAGGAGTGATCGGCCTACTGGGGTCGATCTATTCGTTCGGCGACGAGGGGAGTGGCCCCTCGACTTATGGCCGAAAAGGGGTGATCGGCCTGCTGGGGGAGTTGCCTCCAGCCTTACGATCGATCTGTTCATTCAGTGGCAAGGGAAGTGGCCCCTTAACTTACGACCGACGAAGGGGTGATCGGCCAGCTAGAGGAGTTTCCCCTAGCCTTACGGTCGATCTGTTCGTTCGGTGGCGAGGGGAGTGGCCCCTCGACTTACGGCCGACGAAGGGGTGATCGGTCAGCTGGGGGAGTTGACCCTAGCCTTACGGTCGATCTGTTTGTTCGGTGGCGAGGGGAGTGGTCCCTCGACTTACGACCGACGAAGGGATGATCGGCCTGCTGGGGGAGTTGTCCTCCATATAACGTCCCGCTCCCCAGGATACCCAGGAAGTACGAATCCATCCTAGATACTCCTAAAGAGACGAGGGTGAGAAAGAAAGAGTACGAGAGAGAGAGGACAAGAAACAACCACAGGCCACTGCGCACGTGCTAGGAGAGTACACGTAATGCTCCACAATGAAATAAATAACAACACAGAATTAATGAGAAGAGCAGCTGTCCATTAATATTTATATACATAATAGTGTACAAAGATTTACACAAGTTTCGCACCCAACTCTCTCACTGCGACCCCAAGTACAATTCAACTCATTAAACTACCCACACTCCATCTCCAAGATAACTGCTGAAGACTCCACCTGCTACCACCTGAAAAGGGGGAGGAGCATGTCAATGCGTGCCCCAGTAGGATATCCTAACAATAATGATAAATTATGTTATTACTAGCTTAATTACTCTGGTTACAAGTTAAGGAATGATCATGGAGACTAAGTGACATAGCATAATGTAGGGTATATCACAGTATGAAGTAAAAGCAAATGAGATAGATGCGTACCTGCCCCTAGGGAGTGAGTTGCTGCAAAAGAGAGTTAGTACAACAATAATACACAAGGAAAGGAACAGTAAAGGCAAGAAACAACTACAAGTACACAGCTTCACAATAATACAAGTGAGGGAAAGAGGAAACACTACAAGGAGAATAAATAACAACATGTAATTTATTATCTCATTGGAAATCTGGGTAAACTGCAAGATATAAGAAACTAGACCTCATCCCATGAATTGGGGTGGAAAACTGCACTCGATGCAGTGGACACGTGCACTGTACTGTAGGAGGATATATGCCCATAAGGCAATTTATCCTTAGTATACGTCTTGTTAAGATATAATATGGTATCCATTATCCTAAGTATAAATTCGTTGAATCATATACGTAGATAATTTCCTTAGACTTATAGTTAGGTCCTTACGTATACAGATGTAGATCTCGATTATGAGTAGTAAGTGACTGGACAGAAACTTAAGTCTTAAACGTTTCGTGGTCATAGATGTGTCGAGAACTGGATATTGGCACATCGGACAGACCACTGTATCTTTGTCTTACCTTAGGGTAATGATGATCTCATAGTCATTCGACTTGGTGAAGTTGGAGACGAGACACAGGTGCTCATTGGAGAATGAGTTCACTGAACGACCAACTTAGAGTTATTAAATGGTTAACTTTAACAAAACTGTTTATAATAACTCTAGGGTGATGATAGGTAAGCTCCTTACGACATGAAGTCATTTGTGCGAACTTGTGAGTGAACAGTGTCTCTTAGACCTATGATCTAGCTTCGAGGCTAGGCCTGCTAAAAGATCTTAGGTTGGGTTACACCCGAAGCTCTCGAGGCGAGTAGATGACTAAGATGGGATTCGTCTCTTCCGTTAAAGGGAAGTTAGTGTCACAGGCTCAGTACGGTCTTTGTGTTAATCCTCGGCCGGGGTACGTTGTAAGATGTACAACATGAATACAATAAAGACCGCCATATACTGACCAATGTTGTCTAATGGGGTTGACAGTAAACCGTACCCTAGGCCAACAGAGACACAGCCTTGACGAATGGACTATAGCTAACGGTATTCATCACTGATACAGTCAGGGTGAACCTGATGAAACTTTTGTCAATGGGTCGATCACGTTACGATGATTCTGAAACAGGGACGACGACTGCTGCTCGTGATGACCGTCGTCTAGGGGTTTCGAGCCCCAACTTGTAGTTAGGTCAGGCTGTAAGGTCTCACACCGAGTAGTATTCGTGTCTTAGTAATAGGAAGATAAATAAGAGGAATTCATTCGATGAAATGGAATAGTTAAGTTCACAAGCTAGTTGTGAGACTAAGTCGTAGATGGGGACAATGTTGCATTTGATGTAAACAAGATTTAACGTGTCGTAAAGTGATTACGACAATATTTGTAGGAACAAAAGCATTGGAAAAGGGTTACCTGGTTGAAGGGATCATCTTGGTCTAAACACAGGTTCAAATCGCGTCCAAATCGGAGCTCAAACGAGCCCGGAAACGCAAAAACAGTCAAAGGCAAGAGTGGGTTAGACCCACTTGGGCTAGCGGGTCCACCCACAAGGAGAAAGGGCATGCTCAGCGGGCCGTGCGCCTCCTGTGTTCAGCTGGCACGGCCCCCTGCTCAGCGGGCCGCCCGCCTGCCCCGGGCGCGTCCAACTTGGGTGCGCCCATGTGCCTTGGTGGGTGCGCCCACTAAGCTTAGCGGGTGCGCCTGCCACTTAAGTTTATTAGTGTTTTTTGGAAGCCATTTTGATGGCTACGAAAATTGACTTTTTGCCAATCTTTGGGCAATTGTTTGAGGGGTCAAACGAAGTCGGAATTCGTCGTCATTTGTTCCTACGCATTCACCATTCGAAGCCCTTCGAAATGATTGTTTGTATCATCTCTAAAGCTCAATGGTGAATATGAATCAATTGGTTGAATTTGGCCCTTTGTGAAAGGCTTACTAACTTCAATTAACTAAATTAATTCTCTTTTAATTTTGTTTTGTCCCAGATTGCTCGTGACGAAAAGAGAGGTGCCGACTCCCTATATAAATATGGGTGCACTCTCTTCGTTGAAAAATGCACCAAGTCTTCGATCGAGTAGCTCCGAATTTTTGAGCAAGCTTGATCTACGACTTAAACTATTCTTCATCTCTTCTTCCTATTCTCCCGACGGGTCCTAGCAAGACTACGAAGGGGGTTTTGGATTCAGATCCAGACGTCTAAGACACAGGTCTGCTCAAGTGAAACCTTCTACCGCATGTGATCGGATCGGAGGCGGGTATCGGCTCGGGTGGATCAGTTCGAAGGTGCAAGGCGGCTCGGGTGGATCGAGTCAAGGGTGCAAGGCGGCTCGGCTACAAGGAGCGCAAGAAGTTGGTGCGGTACATCTTGCCTGCCCCAGGGCCAAGATTCCGGGTATGTTCTTTAAGCCTTTTAGTGTAATTTAATTTCGTCGCAGTAGGATAGATCCCTCTTGGGGGTGGGCTGGACCCACCCTAAGTTGGCATAGATCGGGCTAGGTTCTGGCTCTCTCAGGGCCTAGCTAAAATGTTTAGCTAGCATGTTTTATTTTTCGCTGCATTTTATGCCTTTGTGGTCTGTCCGACTTAGGACGAGCACAGATCTGAGCCCTGAGGGTCCGCCAAAACCCTTCATGTATGCCAGGCCTCTCACCCTGCCCCATCAGGGGACCTGCCTCACGGGTCCCACCCCAAGATTGGGGTAAGCATGACACATGGTGCAGTGGACACGAGCACTGTACACCGGGCCTCCCTGCCTCCTCCCTGGACGGTAGCGAGAGTGAGGATCTCCACATATACATCTCCACGCCCAAAACATATCATCACAAACGCCAAGTCCCCTCCACTTCCGGTAAAGGCGAGTGGGAACAAACATCACGTATCACATCATCTCCACCCCACCTTCATTGTCCAGGCCTTATATTCACAATTTACTCAAATTTCCCCCAAACCCTAGTTTTAGCAGTTCACCCCCTTTAGAGGGGATTGAGACATTCCCAAACATCAATTAAACATTAAAAGTTCTATTATAGGAATCATGATGGCATGGCACATGTTCCGTAACTTCCATTCAGCAACATGGGTTATGCACTCCGTGACATGCCCGACATCACATCACATCACACATTAAAGTATAATAGTGTAGCCATGCCATCCATGTCCCAAACATTATCAATTCACAACATGGTTCAAGGCATAAATGTATGAAAGCACATTTCTCAAGTTTCTGGATTTTGCCTTCATTTGGGCATTTTCACGAACATGTGATGAGTGTTATTAACATGGCCCCCTAGAACATGAACTAATCCATTCGCAAACCACACTATCAAACTCTTTTCCATGTATCAACATGCATCATGAGCAATGAAGGGAAAAATATCTATAATACACAATTCAAGTGCTGCTCTAATGATTTAGCTTGTTGGAAAAATACTGACAGTCATATACATTGGCAGATATCACTCAATTGTAAAGAATTTTACAAAACTTTCTAAATGAAAGTTGTAGATATACTAGTACTGAATTCCCATATAAAATTTTATGCAGAAATATAAAAAAAGTGATTTATGGTGAATTGTTTGGTGAGACCTGTCGAATCTGTTTTTCAGACAGATTCTGGGGGCTGTATCAATTGCCATTTTAAGTTTCAGTTAAAATCTCGAAAACATGCACTAGGGGAAAGTTGTAGAGCATGTGGTTAACTTTACAACGAGACTAATATCACTAATTTTTGTGTTGTGTGCAGGGACTGAGATCAATTTTGCCCAACTGTGTCCAGACTGGATGACAACCAGACAGGTTGTAAAAAAAGAATTATTACTCCTAATTCCTGAGCTGAACATATATCAAAATTTATATGAATCTGGGGTAGGATTTCAAGAGCTACACAAATATAATTTTTCCAGAATTTATTAATGCCTAAATTAAGATATATATGCAGATGAACAAGAAACAGATTCAGTCATGGGGTATGCATGAAACTAAGTTAATTTATCATGTATTAAAATAATAAACCAATAGTGAAGGGATTCCTACCTCAAGATGGATATTTTCCAAGCCCCATGCTTCTTCTCCATGCCTCCTAGCTTCATGGTCATCTTCATCCAAGCTAACCTCCTATGGTTTCCATTCTCTCTTTCTTTCTCTTCTTCTCTTCCTTTTTCTATTCTTCTTCGTCTTCTTCTTTTTTATTTGGCTGAAGGAATTTCGGCCATGGGGTTAGGAGGGTGGCCGGCCAACATGGAGGGGAGAGGGGAGAGAGGAAATGAGAGGAAAGTGAGAGAATGTGAGAGAATTCTCTAGATCTCTCTCGTCTTTTCTTCTCTCTTCTTATCTTTTTCTTCTCTTCCAAGAATGGAATATTCCAAGGGAATATTCAATGAGGACAATGACCAAGACACCCCTCAACATATAGGTAATTACAAGTTTTCCATTACTTTATGCATACACTTCTTTACTTTACACACACCCCTCATTTAATCAAAATGACCATTTTACCCTTCACCTTTCAAATATTTACAAGCATGCCACTAACCCAACCCCTTTTCACACTTGCCCCCTTCACACCCCACACATACTCTCACATACCCCCCACTTGTACATGTGCACCACACGTACACAATGTACACAAGTCGCCAAAACATACGCCTTACCACCCTTGTACCGTATTATGCACGTATCGCTCAAAACGGGGCATGACACCCCAGCCTTACGGTCGATCTGTTCGTTCAGTGGCAAGGGGAGTAGCCCCTCGATTTACGGCCGACGAAGGGGTGATTGGCCTTCTGGGGGAGTTGCCCCCAGCCTTACGGTCGATTTGTTCGTTCGGTGGCAAGGGGAGTGCCCCCTCGACTTATGGCCGACGAAGGAGTGATCGGCCTGCTAGGGGAGTTGCCCCCAGCCTTACGGTCGATCTGGTCATTCGATGGCGATGGGAGTGCCCCTCAACTTACGACTGACGAAGGAGTGATCGGCCTGCTGGGGGAGCTGCCCCCAGCCTTACGGTCGATCTGTTCGTTCGGTGGCGAGGGGAGTGCCCCTCGACTTACGGCCGATGAAGGAGTGATCGGCCTGCTGGGGGAGCTGCCCACAGCCTTATGGTCAATCTGTTCGTTCGGTGGCGAGGGGAGTGCCCCTCGACATACAGCCGACGAAGGAGTGATCGGCCTGCTGTGGGAGTTGCCCCCAGTCTTACGGTTGATCTATTTGTTCGGTGGCGAGGGGAGTGCCCCTCTACTTACGGCTGACGAAGGAGTGATCGGCATACTAGGGGAGCTGTCCCCAGCCTTACGGTCGATCTGTTCGTTCGGTGGTAAGGGGAGTGGCCCCTCGACTTACGGCCAACAAAGGAGTGATCGGCCTGTTGGGGGAGTTGCCCCAGCCTTACGATCGATCTGTTCGTTCGATGGCGAGGGGAGTGGCCCCTCGACTTACGGCCGACGAAGGGGTGATCGGCCTGCTGGGGGAGTTACCCCCAGCCTTACGACTGATCTGTTCGTTCGGTGGCAAGGGGAGTGGCCCCTCAACTTACGACCGATGAAGGAGCGGGTCGGCCAACTGGGGGAGTGGCCACAGCCTTATGACCGATCCCAGCTCTTCTCTGGATCCTAGTTTTAACCCAAGCTCCAGTCTGGTCAGTGAAGGTTCTGCATCACCGCCTCAGTTTCTGCACCGTCGGGGGAGCTGGGAAGGCGGAGGTAGTAGGGGCCCTCCTGTGTACGTTATCCTTGCCCCCACCGTACCTCGGGGTCGCCAAGGGAGATGGCGAACTTGAGTAGCTGGAAATCATGTCGGCACAGGTCTGTTGTATGGATCGGCCTCATCTCGTCGATTGACTTGGGCTGGTCGGCCTCCCCTGGGTCGGCCTGGACTGGTCGGCCTCCTCATGTGTCGGCCTGGTATGGTTGGCCTCCTCCTGGATGGGTCGACATCGTCTGATTGGCCTCTTCCTGGATGGGTCGGCCTGGTATGGTCGGCCTGGTATGGTCTGTGTGTATAGCAATTTCAGTGTAATTGGATTTGAGAGGGCTATGCGCAAAGAAATTTCTTCAATCTTCCTATTACGCCATACGCGACTTCGCAGTAGCGAGGAACATTGAAGTCATGGATGCTTGATCTTGGCAGCACGTTGGATCACAACGGGGGATAAGTGGTAGCTTGTAAATCATCAACACTCACAGCCACTGCAGCAACGTGGGTGTCTCAATGGCAGTACGTTGATGAAGATGATTGTTGCTCCCGGCCATGATATCGCAAGAAGGTGGGCTTCTTTATGTATGATGCATCTTGAAGATAGACTACACAGCGAAGATGATGAATGATAGCATGACCGGTCCATAGCAGCAAGATGCACTCTCTGGCGGCTTGAATCAGAAGTAGCTGCCGGTATATTGAAGCAGGGGAAGCTGTTGTCTTGTTGAGGATGTCACAATTGGATGAAGACGTCGCCGGTGGTCTGAAACAGCAGCAAGAAGATGTCTCCGGCTCGCTCATTGCAGCAGAATTTGTTGGGGTCTTTTGTCGGAGATATGGAGGTTGCTCGTGGTGGTGGTCAATCTGAAGCCAGAGCCTGTGGAATTGAACGAGGGGAATGGGTTGGCGAGCTTGCATTTGCAAGTGAGAGGGGATGGTGATTTTCAGCAACTCCATGCCCTCGCCAGTGGTCGACGGCCGACCCGGTTGTCCTTCGATCTGGGGCTCACCGGTGTCAACCGCACGGCCCTAGGTGACGACTCCAGGCTCCACTTCAGTAGCTGCCTCATCGTCGAGATTAGCTTGTTGTTGAATTCATCAGCGACGACGACGACGACTTGGAGCTCTTGGAAAAGGTCATGTGGCGGTTGAGAGCCTCCTTGGTTGAGACCAGCCGCTCCGATCAGCACATCTTTGTAGTGCCCTGTGAAGCTACTGTAGGAGGATATGTACCCATAAGGCAATTTATCCTAGATATACGTCTTGTTAATACTGTATATGGTACGTATTATTCTAAGTATACTAAAATCGTTCGTAATAATATACTTAGATAATATCCATAGACTTATTGTTAGGTCCTTATGTATCTAGATGAGATCTTGATTATGAGTAAGTAAGCGACCGAAAAAATAAACATAAGTCTTAAACGGTTCATGGTCATAGATGTGTCGAGAACTGGATATCGACACATCGGATAGGCCATTGTGTCTTAGTCTTACCTTAGGGTAATGATGATCTTATAGTCATTCGACTTGGTGAAGTTGGAGACGAGACACAGGGGCTCATTGGAGAATGAGTTCACTGAACTACCACATAAGAGTTATTAAATGGTTGACTTTAACTGAACTGTCTTTAATAACTCTAGGGTGATGATAGGTTAGCTGGTCCTTAAGACCCGAAGTCGTTTGTACAACCTGTGAGTGAAAGGTGTAGCTTAGACTTATGATCTAGCTTAGACCTATGATCTAGCATAGACCTATGATCTAGCTTCGAGGCTAGGCCTGCTGAAAGATCTTAGGTTGAGCTGCACCCGAAGCTCTCGAGGCAAGTAGATGACTAAGATGTGATTCGTCACTTCCGTTAAAGGGAAGTTAGTGTTACAGGCTCAGTACGGTCTTTATGTTAATCCTCGGCCGGGGTGCGTTGTAAGAAGTACAATGCGTATACAATAAAGACCGCCGTATACTGACCAATGTTGTCTAATAGGGTTGACAGTAAACCATACCCTAGGCCAACAAGAACACAGTCTTGACGAAGGGACTACGACTAATGAAGTTCATTACTGACACAGCCAATGTAAACCCAGTGATGCTTTTGTCAAATGGTCGATCACGTTAAGATGATTCTAAAACAGGGGCGACAACTACTGCTCGTAGTGACCGTCGTCTAGGGGTTCCGAGCCCCAACCTGTAGTAAGGTCAGGCTGTAGGGTCTCACACCGAGTAGTGTTCGTGTCTTAGTAATAGGAAGATTAATTGAGAGAAAATCATTTGATGATATTCACAAGTCAAGTTGTGAAAGTTAGTCGCAATAGCAATAGGGACAAACGTTGCATTTGATGAAAACCAAAGATTAAACGTGTCGTAAATTGGTTACGACAAATTTAGTTGGAACAAACATGTTGGAAAGGGTTACCTGGATGACGGGATCGTCCCGGTCTAAACACAGGTTCAAACCGTGTCCAAATCGGGGCTCAAATGAGCCCGGAAACGCAAAAACGGTCCAAGGAGAAGTGGGTGAGACCCACTGGGCTAAAAAGCCCATAGGCAAGGCAAAGGGGCGTAGCCCGCTGGCTGCAGCGGGTGCATGCCCGCTGCATGCGGGCGCTGCCCGCTGCGGCAGCGGGCCAGCGCTCGCTGCTTGCAGCGGGCACGGCCCGCTGCAGCAGAGGGCGCACGCCCGCTGCGCAGCGGGCATGCCGCCCGCCTTAGCCTCCTTGGGCGGGCGCGCCCGCTAAGCTTAGCGGGCGCGCCCGCAACTTAAGTCATTTAGGGTTTTTTAGAAACCCCAAATGACTGCTACGGATTTTGACAATTTGCTAAACTTTGAGCAATTGTTTGAGGGGTCAAACGAAGTCGAAATTCGTCACCGTCGGTTCCTACGCATTCACCATTCGAAGCTTTTCGAATTGATAGCTTGTTTGGTGTCTGAAGTTTAATGTGCAAGGAGAATTAATTAGTTAAAGTTTGCTTTTATGAAAAGCTCACTTTAATTTGAAATTAAGCCAAATTGGCTTAATTGAATTTTTCCCTCTTGCGGAATGTCCCACATTGCTGGCAACGAGAGAGTGAGTGCCGACTCCCTATATAAATAGGGGTGCACTCTCCTCGTTGAAAAACACACCAAGCCATCGATCGAGTAGCTCCAGATTTTTAGAGCAAGCTCGATCGACGACTAAATTCTCTCTCTCTCTTCCTGTTCTCCGGAGTAGTCCTAGCAAGACTACGAAGGGGGTTTGGATTCTTGATCCGGATATCTAAGACGCGGGTTCTTCTCAAGTGAAACTTTCTACCGCGTGTGATCGGCTCGGAGGCGAAAGTCAGCTCGGGCGGATCGGTGCGAGGCGGCTCAGGCGGTTCGAGTCAAGGCGGCTCGGCTACGAGGAGCTTCTGAAGACGGTGCCGTACATCTTGCCTGCTCCAGGGCCAAGATTCCGGGTATGTGCTTATGTAATTTGTAGTGTAGATTTAATTATCCGCTTTAGAGTAGATCCCTCTTGGGGTGGTCAGATCCACCCCAAGTTGGCATAGATCGGGCTGGGTTCTGGCTCCCCAGAGCCTAGCTAAATAGTTTAGCTAGTCTGGAAATTTTGAATTTCCGTTTTCCGCTGCGCATTCGTGCCTCTATGGTCCGTCCGACTTAGGACGGACACTGATCCTAGCTCTGGGGGTCCGCCAAAACCCCAACAGTGGTATCAGAGCTTGTTGAGCTTGAGTACGGGTTCTCGGGTTATGAGCCGACCCGAAGTAATCGCTCTTACCGTACCAAGTCCCGATAAGATGGTGATCTTATAATGGGTTGGGCATTGTCGAGAGGCATGCTGTAAAACAAGTTTCTGAGGTATCTTGTGACGGGTCTAGGGTGCCATGGATGATGGGCCTTAACAGCGTCTCAATGATATCAGAGTGATACCCAACAGTGGTATCGGAGCCACGGTTATGCATGTTGATCTTTTAAGCGTTTTTTAAATCTTTAAAATTGCTTAAGTTTTAACATACAAACTATTTTTTTAATAGTTTTTAAAAATTGTTCTGTGTTTAAAAATTGTTTTTGCAAACACGAAATTTTTTTGGGACTATTTATTTTATGCGATGAATTTTAAATAGGTCACCAATGTTTAAATACTTTATTAATTTTTTCTTTTGGGGTATTTGATTTTTATGTAACTTTATAGGAAAATTTTATCTTTGAAATTTAAAATTTTCTTTAGTTACATAAAGGTTAGAAATCTTTAAAAACTTTGTTTGAAAGCTTCTAAAACGATTTCTAAAAGATTTTAAAAGAGTTTTAAAATTGTTCTAAAAATATGTAAATAATAGAAATACTTTATTTTCATGAGATGAAACATACACTAGTTTCTTTTTACATAGATGTTTCTAAAATTATTTATGTGATATTTTAATTTTAGAAATATGGTTTAAAAATTTTAAAGCCTAGGTTTAAAATTATTTGATTATTTTATACGACCTAGTTTTATGCGATGAAATTTTTTGGGCTTTAAATTTTAATCTTTAATTTTAAATGTTAAAATTTAGATTTGCATGTTTTTATTATGTAGATAATCTAAACTTGCAAATACTCATGTATGTCACAAAATGAAACTTTATTTATGTTGATAAATTAGTTGTTTTTTTAATGGACATGTGACCCTTGTTAGGTTAGCCATTAAATGTTTAAAAATTTTATGAGATGAAATTTTATAAACTAGTGACATGTTATATTTGACAAAACAAAACAACATCAAAACCTAATACCAGATTAGGGTAGTCCCTTTGTTTGTAAATCATTTCTAATAAATCGTTTAATTGATGATTTTCACAAGAGACTAATTTTGAAAATGTTGAATTGTTTTATAAAATCCTAATTAGATTGGGGTAGCACGTTGAACGAATAGACCTTATAGTTGATAAGGACTTAATAAAAATTGTTCAACCAATCCATAAAATTTTGAATTTTTAGGATCCACTAGTTGATAAGGATTAACTAGTCTTCTTAATTAAAAGCCATTTAGTTGTTTGAAAAACATAGAATTGATGAAAATTCCTTCAATGGATCATGATGTCGGTCAATGTGCTTGGCTAAGTTAGCTGGACCAACCTAGCTAGACTGGGTAACAAGTGGTCCTGGCTTAGTCAATTCCCTGGCCGCGTCCACTGGACCGCAAGGAGTCGATTCATGACTATGTAAGTCCATCGACTATACCTAAGTCAATACGATAATAATCTTGTTCAAGATAAATCGTAGCCCTCCTTGTTTTAGGAGTTGGCAACTGTAAGAAAAATGTTACGGTTGTTGAGCTACACTCAAGCCGTGATATGTTAATCTTATAGAAACCGATTTCTTGATTGTCATCTTGACCTGACTGAAACCGTTGTCTCATCCTTCGAGCATCGGCGTAAGTCTAACCAAGAATGTAGTCTAAGTCCTGACCCAAACCGACGTGTCGTGCATACACCGAGCGGCGGGGCAAGTCAGGCTAGACACGAAAACAAGGGACCGACTAGGCTAGCCATTGTGATCCGGTTGAGCACACTCATGATCACAAATGACTAGGGGTAAAAATTGATAGGGAATCATAGTTTATATGATTGACAACGAGTTCGTCTACCGACTCCAAAGTCGGACAACTTGTTGAGATACACTCAAGGTTGTCAGACTCGGGGTAGTCGGATCCCTCTCTCACAAATGTTATTTTATAATAAATTGTTTATTATTATGGCTTTAATAAATTTAGTGGGAGAATATAGTTTTATAAAAACCATTAAAACTATACTACGAACTAATACTGACTAAAGTATCTATAAAATGCAGAATGGATTCGGGACTTAGATATATGGTTGAGAAGAACATGCTGGATGGGACGAACTACAAAGACTGGCTTAGGAACATCAAGTTGGTCCTTTCCCTAGCCGGAATAGGATACGTACTGTTCGAGGACGCTCCGGATAAGCCCGAAGAAGATTCAACCTTCGAGGAAAAGGAAGCCTACAAATTGTACCAGAGGGATGCAGAGAAGGCCAGGTGCCTTACTCTGGATTCGATGACCAACGAGTTGCAGAGGAAGCATGAACATATGGATGTTCAAAGCATGCTCCTCAATGCACAAGAGTTGTACGACAAGCGATCTCGAGCTGCCAAGTTCGAAGCCACCAGCAACCTCTGGGGCACCAAGATGGGGACGGAGCCCGTACAGGATCATGTTATCAAGATGATCGGGTACGTGGAGGATGCCGCCCAGTTAGGATTTGTCTTGGACAATGAGATGTCCACAGACATTATCCTAAAGTCTTTAACTCCTGAGTTTAAGCCCTTTATCACTGGTTTTATAATGAACAGCCTTGAGACGGATTTTCCTGGTCTCCTCAATATGCTTAGGCAGTTTGAGGAGATTGAGAAGAAGCCGACTGCACTGGTTGTTGGCTCTGCTTCTTCCGACCAGCCAAAAAGCAAGGGTAAGAAGAGACAGGTCCCGCAACCTGCGAAGGCAAAGAAAGGGAAGAAAAAGACTAAAGGTGCCCCGTTGAAATCTGAGTGCTTCCACTGCCACAAGATTGGCCACTGGAAGAGGAACTGTAAGATCTATCTTGCAGAGAAGAAGGGGCATACAGATGCCTCTACCTCAGGTACAAATTCAATTCATTAAAACGTAATTATTTCCAATCATTTAGTATGTGATACTAAAACAAATCTGTGTATTGTTTACAGGTGGCCGATGAGAAGCGGAGATTGGGTGAAGTGCGGAGGACGGTCGGCAATTGAGCAATCGTTGCTGCTAGGGCCATTCAAACGACTTCAAGAGACATGATCAAAAAGAAGATGATACTATTTTAGTTTAAATAAATTGTATCATTTCCTTTAAGTTGAAAACAATGATTGAGTGTTCTACACTCAAAGTTTATTTGGATAAACAAATTACGGTTCATCTTAATGAATCCGTTGTTTTATGAATGTCTCAGGAATTACGTTTGATGTTGAGTTGAAATTTTGATTGGCTTAAATTTTCTGTGATTGTGGCTTATCTAAGTTGGTTGCAAAATTCTCGAATGATGATGCGAAGCTTTGGAAAATGTTGATTTTTGAGCTGACTTGATGTTAGAGCCTATTGGTAGTTAAGTATAGGTTCCAGGGACGTATAAATTGTGTGAGATCACAATTATACGCATGTTAAGATTAATTCTTAATAAACCGCATTTAGTTATTAAAGTGTTAATATTAAATGTTGTTTAAGGGAAAAGTACAGTGTAGGACGTTTTGATTGAGCGAGCCAATGTCAAGATTCCTTAAACCGATCTTGACTTGACTCATTCGTCAAACCGAACCTGACACTAGTACATTCCATCTAAAGCACTTATCTAATGGTTATATCTTCATATATATAATCTAAATATGATTTAGATATAATATTGAAGTATTTAACCAGGTAATTCTCAAAGTCAGTGGAAGCAAGCTCGTATACTTAGTTTCGGTCTTTCGAACTAAGTAAAAAGGATTTCCACCTTAAAGAAAATCATCTATATAGAACATTGAATCAAAATTGTTTTGATTTAATCGAATATATAGAGACTCAGGGTATCACGTATGTACTTGACATACTGACACAAGAAAAGTGGAATGAGCTGAGACTGACTCATAGATTATAATGTTAGACCCTACATCTGGATTCTATATGCTAATTGTTAGTTATACAAAGATAGGAAAAATTGATCCAGATCATTTTTCCGAAGGATCAACCCTGTGTGATCAAGAGATGTATTATTTAATCCATTAAAATTCGTTGTAAATACTTGTTAGTAAAACCACTCTTAGGTTTGTCATATAAATGTCAATGTGACAGATATGCTATAACGGTATGAGATACCGAGATAAATAGCCTAAGTGCAAGTGGGAGATGTAGGAGGATATGTTCCCATAAGGCAATTTATCCTAGATATACGTCTTGTTAATACTGTATATGGTACGTATTATTCTAAGTATACTAAAATCGTTCGTATTAATATACTTAGATAATATCCATAGACTTATTGCTAGGTCCTTATGTATCTAGATGAGATCTCGATTATGAGTAAGTAAGCGACCGAATAAATAAACATAAGTCTTAAACGTTTCATGGTCATAGATGTGTCGAGAACTGGATATCGACACATCGGATAGGCCATTGTGTCTTAGTCTTACCTTAGGGTAATGATGACCTCATAGTCATTCGACTTGGTGAAGTCGGAGACGAGACACATGTGCTCATTGGAGAATGAGTTCACTAAACGACCACATAAGAGTTATTAAATGGTTGACTTTAACTGAACTGTCTTTAATAACTTTAGGGTGATGATAGGTTAGCTGGTCCTTAAGACCTGAAGTCGTTTGTACAAACCTATGAGTGAACGGTGTAGCTTAGACCTATGATCTATCTTCGAGGCTAGGCCTGCTGAAAGATCTTAGGTTGAGCTGCACCCGAAGCTCTCGAGGCGAGTAGATGACTAAGATGGGATTCGTCACTTCCGTTAAAGGGAAGTTAGTGTTACAGGCTCAGTACGGTCTTTATGTTAATCCTCGGCCGGGGTGCATTGTAAGAAGTACAACGCGTATACAATAAAGACCGTCGTATACTGACCAATGTTGTCTAATAGGATTGATAGTAAACCATACCCTAGGCCAACAAGAACACAGTCTTGATGAAGGGACTACGACTAATGAAGTTCATCACTAACACAGCCAATGTAAACCCAATGATGCTTTTGTCAAAGGGTCGATCACGTTATGATGATTCTGAAACAAGGGCGACAGCTACTGCTCGTAGTGACCGTCGTCTAGGGGTTCCGAGCCCCAACCTGTAGTAAGGTCAGGCTGTAGGGTCTCACACCGAGTAGTGTTCGTGTCTTAATAATAGGAAGATTAATTGAGAGAAAATCATTTGATGATATTCACAAGTCAAGTTGTGAAAGTTAGTAGCAATAGCAATAGGGACAAACGTTGCATTTGATGCAAACCAAAGATTAAACGTGTCGTAAATTGTTTACGACAAATTTAGTTGCAAAAAACATGTTGGAAAGGGTTACCTGGATGACGGGATCGTCCCGGTCTAAACACATGTTCAAACAGTGTCCAAATCGGAGCTCAAATGAGCCCGGAAACGCAAAAACGGTCCAAGGAGAAGTGGGTGAGACCCACTGGGCTAAAGCCCATAAGCAAGGCAAACAGGCGCAGCCCACTGGCTGCAGCGGGTCCACACCCGCTGTTGCAGCGGGCGCAGGTGCTGCCCGCTGTGCAGCGGGCGTGCCGCCTGCCTTAGCCTCCTTGGGCGGGCGCGCCCGCTAAGATTAGCGGGCGCGCCCGCAACTTAATTCATTTAGGGTTTTTTAGAAACCCCAACTGACGGCTACGGATTTTGACAATTTGTTAAACTTTGAGCAATTGTCTGTGGGGTCAAACGAAGTCGAAATTCGTCACCGTCGATTCCTACGCATTCACCATTCGAAGCTTTTCGAATTGATAGCTTGTTTGGTGTCTGAAGTTTAATGTGCAAGGAGAATTAATTAGTTAAAGTTTCCTTTTATGAAAAGCTCACTTTAATTTGAAATTAAGCCAAATTGGCTTAATTGAATTTTTCCCTCTTGCGGAATGTCCCACATTGCTCGCAACGAGAGAGTGAGTGCCGAATCCCTATATAAATAGGGGTGCACTCTCCTCGTTGAAAAACACACCAAGCCGTCGATCGAGTAGCTCCAGATTTTTAGAGCAAGCTCGATCGGCGACTAAATTCTCTCTCTCTCTTCCTGTTCTCCGGAGTAGTCCTAGCAATACTACGAAGGGGGTTTGGATTCTTGATCCGGACGTCTAAGACGCGGGTTCTTCTCAAGTGAAACTTTCTACCCCGTGTGATCGGCTCGGAGGCGAAAGTCAGCTCGGGTGGATCGGTGCGAGGGTACGAGGCGGCTCAAGCGGTTCAAGTCAAGGCGGCTCGGCTACGAGGAGCTTCTGAAGACGGTGCGGTACATCTTGCCTGCTCCAGGGCCAAGATTCTGGGTATGTGCTTAAGTAATTTGTAGTGTAGATTTAATTAGCCGCTTTAGAGTAGATCCCTCTTGGGGTGGTCAGATCCACCCCAAGTTGGCATAGATCGGGCTGGGTTCTGGCTCCCCAGAGCCTAGCTAAATAGTTTAGCTAGTCCGGAAATTTTGAATTTCTGTTTTTCGCTGCGCATTCGTGCCTCTGTGGTCCGTCCGACTTAGGATGGACACTGATCCGAGCTCTGGGGGTCCGCCAAAACCCCAACAGCTACTGCACATGTACTAGAGGGGGGTGAATAGTACTTTAAAATAATCAAGATAGTTATTCCTAATTATTGTGCAAGAAACAAACGACAATGCAGAATAAACAACAATCAACAAGAATTAACAAATGCAAATAAAGCATGTAACGGGTTCGGATCCACCCAAGTCTCCCCGACTTGTTCCCGGTGATCCTACGTCCCAACCACCCGTATCCCCTCCGGATACTTGAGTTAGAAACCCTAACTCAAGATTTAGCACTATGTAATTCTTGTGAAAAACCTTCACAAGACCAAATCATACAAATGACATGTAACTCCCACAAACCGGGATCACACCCTCTCTCACAACCGAGAGACACAATTGCAATATCAATTGAAATGAAATATGAAACACTTACCACAAAATCCTATGCCTTGAGTATACTTACCAAATTAGGGCAAAAATGAATTTTGGGGAAGAAGATGTCACCAAACCCTAGCTCCAAGAAGATGACCAGCAATAGAGGCCTAGGGTGGAGATGGTGACCTTGATTCAAGCTCCTTGGCTTGGAATGCTCACAATGGAGAGAATCTCTCTTGAGGAATTTTGCTCAAAGAGTGAAGGGAGAGATTCTTGTGAGGGAGAGAGAGCTAGAAATTAGCTTGAGAAAACTCTTCTCTTAGGTCTGAAAATACTTGGATAATGGACCTTTAACCCTGCCTCAAATGAATCAAGTTTGTATTTAAAGAGGCAAGAAAAATCGTGCTCACAAGATTCCCAATGGTCATATTTCTGAAGCAGTTAGTCGGTCTAAGAAGGATCACTGACCGACTAGATTGCCAACTAGTCGGTCGGTGATTCTTCATGAACCGACTAACAAGCTTATAGCCAAACAAGAAAGTTCCAGGCAACATGAACTAGTCGGTCTAAGAAGACTTGCCAACCGACTAGTTTCACAACTAGTCGGTCGGTGAGTGTTCTTTGACCGAATAACAGATGAAATCGAATAGGCTGGATACAAGTTGATTTAGTCGGTCTAAGAACAAATGCTGACCGACTAGTTTATCAACTAGTCGGTCGAAAAACGTTCTTTGACCGACTAACGATAAACAGTACCTATGGATGTACAGGGAAAGCTCAACTAGTCGGTCTAAGAAGGATTCCTAACCGACTAGATCGTCATCTAGTCGGTCGGTGAATCTTCTTTGACCGACTAATTGATCAACAGGGAATGAGCTGAAATGAGCAAGGCATTCTAGTCGGTTCAAGAGGAATTACCGACCGACTAGATCGTCATCTAGTCGGTTGGTTCTTCTACTTGAACCAACTAACATGCACTAGAAGCCGAGGGAAGAAGCGATAGGCTTCGGGAAAGTTTTTAATGGCTTCTATGATAATCCTATCTCTAAGAAATGAGCGAAATGAAGATTATAATGTAAGTCCTACTCAAGGCTTAACATTCTATTCTATGAAGCTAGAAGACAATAAATAATACATGACGAACCATCTTAGAAGCTTCAATATTCATTCTTGACTTCAATAAAACTCCTTGAGCTTCAATGAAGCTTTAGGTACACGATCACGCGTATTGAGAAGTCTTGAAACGTCGCTTTTGATGTACGTATTCTTTTGGCGACGATCTGCATAACTGCGCTCACAAATAGTTAGATCACAATATTTATGTTTGTTCATCATCCAAAACCAAATCCGGGGAATCAATACTCAACATTCTCCCCCGTTTTAGTGATGACAAAACAACATAAATAATAATCAATAATAATGATTCAAATGAAATTTACTTACTCCCGCTGCATTGATGACACGTTAGTTCCGTATTCAATAATATTCATACGCATCAAGCAGACGAGGGAAATATAAAATATGAATCATATTATTGCAATTTAGGATTTTTTTAAATCCATTTTATATCTTAACTCCCCCCTGAATCTAACATAACAACTTAGATTCATGGTAAATTGCTTTGATATCTATTAGCACATTGTCATTATTATTAATTCTCTCCCCCTTTGGCATTAGCAAAAAGAACGGGAGGAGATCAATGACAAGATTACAATGGCTAAGAAATAAAAGCATGAGAGTCTAAGAATACGACCACGGTCCAAATGACACCAAAGTAAAATACCAAATGTAAAATACCGAAGAAAATCAAAGCATGCCAATCATGACCATAGTCGAAAATCGAACAACGAAACCATCAAGCCATAGGCGAAAATCGAAATACGAAATCATCAAACCATAGGCGAAAATCGAAATACGAAATCATCAAACCATAGGCGAAAATCGAAATACGAAATCATCAAGCCATATGCGAAAATCGAAATACGAAATTATCAAACCATAGGCGAAAATCGAAATACGAAATCATCAAGCCATAGGCGAAAATCGAAATACGAAATCATCAAGCCATATGCGAAAATCGAAAAACGAAATCATCAATACTCAAATCAATTTCACTTATTGAGTTTTGGAACATACTCTCCAATATCAACATTCTTGGTTAATTAAGTGCATGGAAAAGAGTTCTATGTTTTCATAGAAAGAATTTCTATTTAACCAAGTTAATCGTCGAGCGACGAAATCAACATCAGAGACAAAAAAATCCAATGTGAAAACCAAATGTAGCAAAATGATACCAAAAGTAATATGCAAAAATGTTATGCCAAACATAGATAGAACATCATAAATCTATGGCATACACAATTCTAGCATACTAAATGAAACAAAATGATACCAATGTAAATATTCTAACAATGCATGCAATCAACACACATGGATACCAAATGTATATCAAATGTAAGAATATACTTACAACATTAAGCTCCCCCTACTTTGGTGCATCACTTAAGCACCATCAACTTCATTTGAATGAAAAACTTTGCAAATCAATTAGTAGGTAGGGTTGGTATCCCATGATGGATTGAACCTAGAAAGCATCATTTTGGTATCCAAAAATCTTTTTGGATCCTATGGGTTAGGCAATAAATTTAGCGAACTAAATTCAAATTAACATGCACATCCATGATTAATATGCAAATAAAAAATAAACCAATTCTTACCACAATTGCTTTGGTACCCATAAAATGAAATTAAGCTTATGGTACCAAGCAATGAAGGGTCAATGAAGACTAACCCTTCGGAAACCAAGTCCACGAGGACCGTGATTTTCCAACATAATCATCATTCAAAATAATATCATTAATAAACTATTGCACATACATATCCTTATTATACATGCTTGTGTTCTTCGGACCCCAAATGGTGTATGTCTTGGGAGTCCTAATCCTATTGGGAACATGCATACGTTGTTGATTTCTATGTGATGCATGTTGTGGGTAAGCATATGACATATGATGCAATGGTGCATGATGATAATTATTCATATGAGAATGAGGATGGACATATGCTTGTGGTGAAACACGTGCATGAGTGTGTCTCACATGGTGTGCACGTGCTCGTGGATGCGGAGCATAAAAGTCATCATATGTGCTAACATGTTGAGTATGATGTGTGTTCCTACGTGGCATGGCATACATGAAAGCATGACCCCTCTTTGGAGGTCCACCCAAAGTGGGTTTCTTTCCAAATGGGGGTGTGTACCTAGTGGAAGCACCATTGGTAGAAGAACTACCCATGAAGTGTTTACTCCCACTAGTAGAAGCATCGGACGTTGGCCTAACAAAGGTGGCGGATGATTTGGATGACTCTCCCATCTTATACCCCAAGCCAATGTGATGATTGGCCGGAAGTAAGTCATTTAAGATATTATCCAAATGGCCCTTACCTTTATTGAATTCATTGATTCGGCCCAATGTGCACTCATATTTCTCGGTGAGAGAATGCATCGAAGCATCCAAGGTGGACACTTGCGATGTGAGTGCGCAAACACGTGATTTGAGATTTTTATTCTCAATACTCAAAGTTGAGTTTTGAGACGTCAAATCCGCTATCACATGTTCATCCGAATCCTCGATATGAACATGCTTAAGTTGAGATTTGACATTTACAATCTCATTTCTCAAATCTTCAACAACGGTGTCGTTGTTGATGATGAAAGGCTTAGGCGAGGTTTTAAGACAATCTAACTCATTTTTAGTCTTAATAAATCTACTAGCCAATTTAGAGAACTTATACCAAAGTTGTTCGTTGGCTAATTTAAGTTCATCCATGGTTACCTCTTCGCCTTCATCCTCGCTTTCATCGCTTTCATCGCTTTCATCGGAGGAAGTCTCTTGAACACGTTCTTCTCTTCATATGAAGCACATGTGTGCTTTCTCCACCTTCTCATCATCCGACTCTCTACTTGAGGAGTCCTCGTCGGAGTCGGTGAAAGTGTCGACAAGTCCTTTCTTGTGCTTTCTCGACTTGTCGTGCTTGGATGCCTTCCACTTCTCCTTGTGTTTGTTGAGAGGATAATCCGGCTTGATGTGTCCTGGCTTGTTGCATTTATAACACACGGGAGTAGAAGCATTAGTAGAACCAAACTTAGATAGATTCTTAAACTTACCTTTTCGGAAGCATCGGTCGAACTTCTTTGCCAAATCGGCCAAAGCTTCCATGTCCAACTCTTCTTTCGATTCTTCTTTCGATTCTTAATCATCGGTAGATGGAGCGGCCTTGTATGCAATCGCCTTTTTCTTTGGCTCGTCTTGCTTCAAGTACGCCTTCATCTTTTTCTTGATCCTTATCTTGCTTTCCTTGCGTACCTCGTAAGACAACAAGGTACCCATTAATTGTACGACAGTATATTTATTCATATCATTACCTTCCTCAATGGCGAAGGTACGCTTTTCCTAACAAGAAGGAAGTCCGTCGATTATCTTCGTGACTTTCTCCTTTTGGGTGTAGATCTTCCCAAGTGCTTCCAATTTGTTGGATATGTCCACGAAACGAGCATAGTAGTCCTTCATGGTTTCACCCTGTTCCATGTGAAACAACTCAAATTCTTTGTTAGCGACAACGAGTTTAGAATCTTTTACCGTACTCGTTCCTTCGTGCAAGATGAGGAGTTGGTTCCATACTTGATATGCACTCTTACATGTGCATATCTTGTTGAAGTCTTCGGACTCCAACGCACATTGCAAGGCATTCGTGGCCTTGGCATTGCTTACCTCTGCGACGACCTCCGCGGTGGTCCACTTCGCGAAATCTTCTTCGGCGGGCTCGACATACTCCGTCATTGTGGCTTTCCAAAGTGAAGCGCTCTGGAGGAAGGTTTCCATCCAGCATTTCCAGTACCCATAGTTGGTACCGTTGAAGTGAGGAGGCATGACTGAGGATTGTCCTTCCATAACTGAAGAAGATCCTTGACGATCTTTAAAGACGTTGTAGTCGTTGTTCTTCATAGCTTTAACCTTGGCTCTGATACCAATTGTAGTGCCCTGTGAAGCTGGTCGGCCCCCGGATATACACCCGGAGAACGATTGTAGTTTTACCGCAAGCGCACGGTGTAATGGCGAGCGGGTATCGAACACGAGGAGGTGGTGTTGGTTCCAATCTATCCTAGGTTGGCTCAACTACGAATGTATTATTGGTGGAGATGGTTATGAAATGATATAATGAAAATGGTGGTGGATGTCGGTGTCGGAGATAGAGAAGTCGGATAAGTATCGATTTAAATACAAGATAATAAAAGAGTCTAGGGTTAGGGAATCCCCACCACGGATCGTCATACATCATTGTAAATAGTGAATCTCAATATTACTAGACTTGTGTTGAGGTGAACTAGTCGTAACTGAATAGAGAACCAAGCTCACGCTCTCGCGCTATTGCCGGTCTATAGCAACCTAGGATAGGGCCCAATCTCTTGCAAACCCTAACCTAAGCCACTAGCATTAGAATCGACATCATCGTTCAATCACTCTTCGAGCCCACTCTCGTGCAAACTCGAGTCACGATCTAGGTTGTGATAGCTCGTATTCGTCCAATCTCTTGCAAACGAATATGTGTATAGATTTACAATTAAAAATCCTAGCTTTGGTCCAATCTCTTGCAAACCAAATCTAGGGAAATCCAATTGTAAATCTAAATCAAATATCTAGGCCTTCCCATCGATTAGAATCCAATCTCTTGCAAACCCCAATCGATGGAAATCCCTAGCTATTCGTAATAAATCAATCACAACCTAATCTCCTAGCAATCCTAGCAATTTAGAGGTTCATTCATCACAAATATGAAATTAGATCCATATGGTTCATCCACATGCCCTAGAACAACAAATCTACTCAAGCATAGCAATAACGATATATAGATCAATAAAAACCATTGCTTGCATAAAAAAAGATAGAAAAACAAAGATTCAAATAATAAGAATAAAAATACTTAGCTTTGATGACGATCTTCAATCCAAATACAAGCTTTTAGATCCAAGAGGGGGCCTAGGGCATGGCCTAACCTCTAAAATAATCACCTAGAAAACATATGGGAACCCCCCTCAATGACGGCTACAAACTCTCTTAAATAGCCCCCAAAACCCTAGCAAAACTGCCTAAAAAGCCCCTGAAATTCGGGCCCAAAACTGAATCTGCGCGTGCCCAGAAATCTGCGCCAGTTACGACTCGGCCGAGTGGAAATCTCACTCGGTCGAGTGGAAATCTCACTCGGTCGAGTGGACAGCTCACTCGGTCGAGTGGAAATCTCACTCGGTCGAGTGAGCTTTCCTGCAGAAACTCCATAAAACAGCACTCTGTGAAAACTGTCAAAAACTGTCAAAAACTGGTCACGCGGCCGAGTGGAAAACTCACCCGGTCGAGTGGAAATGTCATTCGGCCGAGTGACACCAGCATAGACTTGCAGAAATTCCCTAGATTTCATCTGACCTCTGATTGACGCGTTCTTGGCGGCGTTGGAATCTTCATGAAGTCTACTATCCATAAAAAATATGAGAAAAATACTTTAATAGCTGGAATGATATCAGATTTCAAAAGAGTGGGAGGCGGTCTGAAAATCTAGGCGCTGCGTGTCCTCGGCATCACTCGGAAGTCACTCGGCCGAGTGACTTTGATCACTCGACCGATGGGCTTTTGGTACTCGGCCAAGTCGGACCTCAGAGTTTCTCTGACGGATTACAGTAAGTTGCATCTTTTCTCCTGCCGTCGTTCGTGTGCCACTCGGGCGAGTGGTGTCTCCGTGCTCGGCCGAGTGGGATGTCGTCACTCGGCCGAGTGCACGCTGATCTTCAAGCTGTTTGCGTGTCTGGTCTGGCCGGTCGAGCGGGCTACCTTGCTCGGCCGAGTGAGTCCTTCACTCGGCCGAGTGGCATGCTGAAAATACCCAATCTCCATCTTTTCGCTTCCTCGTCGCTCCTACGACGTTCTTTCTTCTTCCACTCGTCTTCCATTGCAGAATAACCCTCAAAAGAGCCATGGTTGATACTCCGGAGTGGGTGCAAACCCTTTAAGCTTATTTTTGCTCCCGATCGCTCCATATTTCCTGAAATCCGACAAAAACAAGAAATAGTGAAAAGTAACGCAATATCGTCGAATAATCGTGAAGAGCGTGATATGGGCGATCGAAATGGCATGCAAATATGCAGAAAAAGGTGTAAAATATGGACCGATCAAAATCCCCCAAGCTTACCTCTTTCTCGTCCTCGAGGAAGATAAGTAAAAAGACAAACTCTGGAGATTAAAAATAAGGGAAATGAAATAAAAGAATACGAAGTGGAAGGGGTCGCTAGATTATACTCTCAGATCTCAAGCCATAAGCTACACATCACGATAACTTGGAAAATACGAATCATATGCTATAAACGATTTCATATCTTACATAAACATAGTACTTGCAAGCTTTTAAGAACAACAAAAGGGACTCTCTAAATTCATACAATCAATTCATATCCACATCACGCATTTCATAGAATTTAATATACAAATGTTGGCGATGCACTTTTCAATCAAGAGTTATAACAGAAGCATATAAGAATCACACCACGCATGCATTAGAGAATGGAATAAATCATGGCATTCACATATTCATATTAATTCATAAGAAATCTCCATAGCTAAGGTATTTTGCTAAGTTTCAGCATTATCAAACTTCCCCATTCGTGCACCTCTCCACTCTATTGTCGTACTCACTCATATGGTCAAATGAGTTCCCCCCCAAGCTTAGCTTGAGGCATCGCATCTAAAGGAATATGATAGTAGAAAATGGGATTTTTGCTTTGGTTTTCCAAGGTATTTTGTGGCTCCAATAATGAGATAGAGAAACATTTTTTCTTCTTCTTTTTTTTGAACTTTTTTGTTTCTCACTTTTCTTTTTGGATTATTGTAGGAGCTATTTGATTTGTATTTTTGGTTTTTGGCTCCTTTTTGGCTTTTTGGACTTTTTGGAGCAAACTTTTCTTTTGTAGGGATTTTTGGGAAATAGATGCGATATAAGTAGCTTTAGGAGGTGAACTCAAGTGACATGTAGAGAATAAAAAGATATACGTGGAGAAAGAAATAATGTAACACTCGGTTCACTCTAAGATGTGCACGAACGGTTCAATAAAATAATACTTCAACTAAAATTCATATGTAAGCATGGATATTCTCAATCATCTCAATAAAAAGTAAAGTCAAGCGATAAAGAGTACTTTCATATCAAGCATGCAACAGAAGGTGAATAAGACAATAAGGCAGATGCTTCCGTTATACAATTGATGCGTGAATCTTGGTGCACTTCCAACAAAAGCATACTAAACCTAATCCATACATTCATCTTCAACTAATATCATGCATTCATATAGAGGAATCATCAAAAGAATATATAAGCAAGCACATGGATAGCAGGATACTGAAATACTCTAAGTAGCATGACAAGGAATAATAAGCATCATGATGGTTGCTAAAGCAATAAGAGATATCATCATACGAAATTCTTCTAGCGGAAGAAAAGAAAAAGAAAATAAAGAAATAAAAGTAATAAGAGAGAGGAAAGAAAAGAAAAACAAGCACACAACATGATGCATGAACGCACATAAAAGGAAAATAAGATGGAAAAATCAAAAAGATGATGCAAAATTTTGAAAAAATTTTAAAAACCCTAAATTAAAGTAAAAATGCAACTAAAACTAATGTATCTAAATGGCATGGAAATACGCTCCCCCAAGCTTAAACTTCACATTGTCCTCAATGTGATCATAGTGAAAGAATATGAGGAACAACGATAATAATAGGGGGAGAATGAAAAATGATGGAATGAATGATATGAAATCCTAATGCAACTACATGCACATACAATGATGCATGAGAGCGCTTTCCCCCAAGCTTATACCAAACAATCCTATTCAAATGACTCAATCAAAAATGTCATGGCTTTGCAAAGCGTGATCAAGTCAAATGAATAAGAAAGTGAGTATTCACTTGAAAGAAATGCTCGATGGTGGTGAGCAAAAGGATGTGGCGTATCAAAATATGGAGAGGGGAATTAATATATATATTGGGTTTGGGGTGTAAAAGATTTTTGTTGCCGTCATATGAGGTGATATTTATTCAAGCAAATCTATACGGTCCTCTCGCTGTCGAGAGGATTCGAGTTTATTTAAAGCATAAAAATTTCGACACTACTGTATTGATATCACCTATAGCAAAAGGCGGATCCAGTATCTCTGCCGGTGCAGGCAATTGCTCCAACTGCTCTTTCCGTGGCTCTGCCAGATGCATGTGTCCACGGACTCCAACGAACACCAGCAATGCATCCTCCAGCATTCTCAGAAGGACTCCACCTGTACCCTGCAGAGAATATGATGCATCAGTTCGCTGCAAAAATTTCACCCTCATAATAAAAGTATTCCAAAGAGGATCGTCTATAGAAATATATGAAATAAATAGTGGTGGACGATACTTCCCTGGAAATAATTCAATATCCTCTTGTTCTTTGATAGCTATCTACGTGGTGTCCTCTCTTAGCTGCTCAGGTAAATCTGGATCATAGGTGTGGACCTCTTCGATAGGCTCGTCAAACTGTGACACGTCTAAGCATACCTCCGATCCTCGACGTCAGTGGAAGGATGAGGTGGCTACGGGAGCTCTAATGGAGGAGAATAGTGCTCGGGATCCTCATGAATGGCTATGTCCTCGTCCCGATGCACGACCTCCTCGATGATAAGCTCTGGCTCTGTATGTAAGGCCTCCTCAAAAGCATGCTCAGGCTCCGCATGTGAGGCCTCCTCGTCAATATGCTTTGGCTCGGCAGTGTGCTCCTTTGCCTTCTCATCAACTATCAATGTGGGCTCTCTCTGGAATGGTGATGTTGGCTGCTCAAGTGTGTCAGCTTGTGGGGATGTATCATGTGGAGGGGAATGCCCGCAAGCAATCCGAAAATACAGTCTATCCCCCTCAAGACTGACATTGATGTCCTCCTCAATTGTTCCTGCAGCTGAAACACGGTTCATAACAAAATCTGCAAATCGTAGCTCAAATGCATCACTTGCTGTAATGCTATCTGAACCGGTGAACCTCACTGACTCCAAGAGACCCTCCAATAATCTCTGAAATCCATCCTCCTCTGGCTGCGCTGGTGGCTCAATTTCTGCTTCCTCCACTGTACCTTCGTCCATCCACTCTTCATATGCAACAGCTGTATTGTAGGATGTGGGATCGACGGCGGCACATTCTGGCTCTGGTAATATGATTGGAGATGCTTCTTGCCCATAAGATGAAGGAACAGAACTGATATCTTTGGGAATCGTCGCAACCTTAAACATGAGCGCATTCATTTCAAGTTGCCTCTTCACCCGTTCCAATAGAAGGTTACTCTTTTCAAGCCCGGCTTGCATTTCAACCTGGTGTGCATGAATCTCATCAAAAAAGATCCTTTGTCTCTCATCAAGCTCGGGCCAGTGCATCTCCTCAAAAAAGTATTCTCCCATCTGAGCACTCTGATCAAAATAGTATTCTCCCGTCTGAGCACTCTGATCATAATAGTATTCTCCCCTCTGAGCACTCTGATCAAAATAGTAATCTCCCATCTGAGCACTCTGATCAAAATCTGTGGTCCACGTAGTATAATCCATAGCACCTGATCAACAAAGATTAATACCTGGAGAAAAGATATCAGTGGCACAAAAGAATATAGAAATGATAATAATGGTGGCGGGGGTGAAAATTTCCTTTTGTTAGTTTTTTTCGTATTCTAATCAACCTAATTGTGACAAATTGGCACCCAACGGAAAACACCTCCACGGCAACGGCGCCAAAAACTTGGTCGGCCCCCGGATATACACCCGGAGAACGATTGTAGTTTTACCGCAAGCGCACGGTGTAGTGGCGAGCGGGTATCGAACACGAGTAGGAGGTGGTGGTTCCAATCTATCCTAGGTTGGCTCAACTACGAATGTATTATTGGTGGAGATGGTTATGAAATGATATAATGGAAATGGTGGTGGATGTCGGTGTCGGAGATAGAGAAGTCGGATAAGTATCGATTTAAATACAAGATAATAAAAGAGTCTAGGGTTAGGGAATCCCCACCACGGATCGTCATACATCATTGTAAATAGTGAATCTCAATATTACTAGACTTGTGTTGAGGTGAACTAGTCGTAACTGAATAGAGAACCAAGCTCACGCTCTCGCGCTATTGCCGGTCTATAGCAACCTAGGATAGGGCCCAATCTCTTGCAAACCCTAACCTAAGCCACTAGCATTAGGATCGACATCATCGTTCAATCGCTCTTCGAGCCCACTCTCGTGCAAACTCGAGTCACGATCTAGGTTGTGATAGCTCGTATTCGTCCAATCTCTTGCAAACGAATATGTGTATAGATTTACAATTAAAAATCCTAGCTTTGGTCCAATCTCTTGCAAACCAAATCTAGGGAAATCCAATTGTAAATCTAAATAAAATATCTAGGCCTTCACATCGATTAGAATCCAATCTCTTGCAAACCCCAATCGATGGAAATCCCTAGCTATTCGTAATAAATCAATCACAACCTAATCTCCTAGCAATCCTAGCAATTTAGAGGTTCATCATCACAAATATGAAATTAGATCCATATGGTTCATCCCCATGCCCTACAACAACAAATCTACTCAAGCATAGCAATAACGATATATAGATCAATAAAAACCATTGCTTGCATAAAAAAAGATAGAAAAACAAAGATTCAAATAATAAGAATAAAAATACTTAGCTTTGATGACGATCTTCAATCCAAATACAAGTTTTTAGATCCAAGAGGGGGCCTAGGGCATGGCCTAACCTCTAAAATAATCACCTAGAAAACATATGGGAACCCCCATCAATGACGGCTACAAACCCTCTTAAATAGCCCCCAAAAACCCTAGCAAAACTGCCTAAAAAGCCCCTGAAATTCGGGCCCAAAACTGAATCTACGCGTGCCCAGAAATCTGCGCCAGTTACGACTCGGCCGAGTGGAAATCTCACTCGGTCAAGTGGACAGCTCACTCGATCGAGTGGAAATCTCACTCGATCGAGTGAGCTTTCCTGCAGAAACTCCAGAAAACAGCACTCTGTCAAAACTGTCAAAAACTGTCAAAAACTGGTCACGCGGCCGAGTGGAAAACTCACCCGGTCGAGTGGAAATGTCATTCGGCCGGGTGACACTGACATGCAAATTCCAGCACTGCAGCATCGACTTGCAGAAATTCCCCAGATTTCATCTGACCTCCGATTGACGCGTTCTTGGCGGCGTTGAAATCGTCATGAAGTCTACTATCCATAAAAATATGAGAAAAATAGTTTGATAGCTGGAATGATAGAAGATTGCAAAAGAGTGGGAGGCGGTCTGAAAATCTGGGCGCTGCGTGTCCTCGGCATCACTCGGAAGTCACTCGGCCGATTGACTTTGATCACTCGACCGATGGGCTTTTGGTACTTGGCCGAGTCGGACATCGTAGTTTCTCTGACCGATTACAGTAAGTTGCATCTTTTCTCCTGCCGTCATTCGTGTGCCACTCGGGCGAGTGGTGTCTCCGTGCTCGGCCGAGTGGGATGTCGTCACTCGGCCGAGTGCATGCTGATCTTCAAGCTGTTTGCGTGTCTGGTCTGGCCGGCCGAGCGGGCTTCCTTGATCGGCCGAGTGAGTCCTTCACTCGGCCGAGTGGCATGCTGAAAATACCCAATCTCCATCTTTTCGCTTCCTCGTCGCTCCTACGACGTTATTTCTTCTTCCACTCGTCTTCCATTGCAGAATAACCCTCAAAAGAACCATGGTTGATACTCCGGAGTGGGTGCAAACCCTTTAAGCTTATTTTTGCTCCCGATCGCTCCATATTTCCTGAAATCCGACAAAAACAAGAAATAGTGAAAAGTAACGCAATATCGTCGAATAATCGTGAAAAGCGTGATATGGGCGATCGAAATGGCATGCAAATATGCAGAAAAAAGGTGTAAAATATGGACCGATCAGAAGCTACTGCACATGTACTAGAGGGGGTGAATAGTACTTTAAAATAATCAAGATAGTTATTCCTAATTATTGTGCAAGAAACAAATGACAATGCAGAATAAACAACAATCAACAAGAATTAACAAACGCAAACAAAGCATGTAACGGGTTCAGATCCACCCAAGTCTCCCCGATTTGTTCCCGGTGATCCTACGTCCCAACCACCTGGATCCCCTCCGGATACTTGAGTTAGAAACCCTAACTCAAGATTTAGCACTATGAAATTCTTGTGAAAAACCTTCACAAGACCAAATCATACAAATGACATGTGACTCCCACAAACCGGGATCACACCCTCTCTCACTACCGAGAGACACAATTGCAATATCAATTGAAATGAAATATGAAACACTTACCACAAAATCCTATGCCTTGAGTATACTTACCAAATTAGGGCAAAGATGGATTTTGGGGAAGAAGATGTCACGAAACCCTATCTCCAAGAAGATGACCAGCAATGGAGGCCTAGGGTGGAGATGGTGACCTTGATTCAAGCTCCTTGGCTTGGAATGCTCACAATGGAGAGAATCTCTCTTGAGGAATTTGGCTCAAAGAGTGAAGGGAGAAATTCTTGTGAGGGGGAGAGAGCTAGAAATTAGCTTGAGAAAACTCTTCTTTTAGGTCTGAAAATACTTGGATAATGGACCTCTAACCCTGCCTCAAACGAATCAAGTTTGTATTTATAGAGGCAAGAAAAATCGTGCTCAAAAGATTCCCAACGGTCATATTTCTGAAGCAGTTAGTCGGTCTAAGAAGGATCACTGACCGACTAGATTGCCAACTAGTCGGTCGGTGATTCTTCATGAACCGACTAACAAGCTTACAGCCAAACAAGAAAGTTCCAGGCAACATGAACTAGTCGGTCTAAGAAGACTTGCCAACCGACTAGTTTCACAACTAGTCGGTCGGTGAGTGTTCTTTGACCGACTAACAGATGAAATCGAATAGGCTGGATACAAGTTGATTTAGTCGGTCTAAGAACAAATGCTGACCGACTAGTTTATCAACTAGTCGGTTGACAAACGTTCTTTGACCGACTAACGATAAACAGTAACTATGGCTGTACAGGGAAAGCTCAACTAGTCGGTCTAAGAAGGATTCCTAACCGACTAGATCGTCATCTAGTCGATCGGTGACTCTTCTTTAACCGACTAATTGATCAACAGGGAATGAGCTGAAATGAGCAAGGCATTCTAGTCGGTTCAAGAGGAATTGCCGACCGACTAGATCGTCATCTAGTCGGTTGGTTCTTCTACTTGAACCAACTAACATGCACTAGAAGCCGAGGAAAGAAGCGATATGCTTCGGGAAATTTTCTAATGGCTTCTATGATAATCCTAGCTCTAAGAAATGAGAGAAATGAAGATTATAATGTAAGTCCTACTCAAGGATTAACATTCTATTCTATGAAGCTAGAAGACAATAAATAATACATGACGAACCGTCTTCGAAGCTTCAATCTTCATTCTTGACTTCAATAAAACTCCTTGAGCTTCAACGAAGCTTTAGGCACACAATCACGCGTATTGAGAAGTCTTGAAACGTCGCTTTTGATGTACGTATTCTTTTGGCGACGATCTCCATAACTGCGCTCACAAATAGTTAGATCACAATATTTTGTTTGCTCATCATCCAAAACCAAATCCGGGGAATCAATACTCAACAATCTTGTCCATCACAGCTTTCAAGCAAATCCCGTAGATCCACCGCCCATTGTACCATTCGCGGATCTTGGCGACGCATCCCGACGTGCACTCCTCGATCAAAATGCGGCAGTCGCATTTTGCGCACTCGATATCCTCGGCATCTTCGTCGTTGTCGACCTTGCCTTTATCATCGGTAGTCAGCCCCCAGAACGGGTTGATGGTTCTGACGGGGTTGAGAGGGGAGCCATCGACGTGGATGACTGCCTGGCGGAAGGTAGGATGGACCGGGCCCTAGCTGCAGCTAGGGCAGTTCCCTAGCGACAGCTAAGGTTGTTCCCCAGCATCACCATGCCTACGCTCCCGCTCTTCCCCTCCGCTTCCATCCATGGTTTCTGCCTTCCGATCCCTCGGATCCGCAGCCAAGGGGGAGCACAGGTCGGATTGTGCCGCCACAGTCCCAAGAGATGTTTTGGACACGCTCTTCAGAACTGATGCCAGGGGACTGACCCAAGACGAGGTGCTCCGACGACTAGGCTCTGATGGCCACTGATGTGGCCATATTTTACATCATATTCATATCATGTTCCTATTGCATTGCATGCCATTTTCGCGTCCGAATCCCACTTTTTACTGCGATTTTGGTATTTCTGACGTTATTTCAAGTTTCGTAGTATATTTTGAGTTTTCAGGGATTTTGGAGCGATTTGGACCCCCGCCTGGGTATGGACACATCCTACGCGCTCATGAGCTTGTTGGCAGGGCTCCGGAGGAGTTCGCCGTGTTCTCGGAGCTGTTGGAAGAGAGAAGGAAGAGAAGGAAGAGAGAGAGCAGAGAGACGCCCCTGTTGCTGCAGATGAGTTTCCCAGAAAATGCTCGGGCCGAGCTGCTTGCTGCTCGGACCGAGCCGTGTCACTTTGCAGATGCATCGGATACGGGTTAATCCAGACCGATCAGCTCATTTGCTCGGTCAGATAGCCCCATATTTCACTGCCCGAGCAGTGCCCGAGCCCCAGACCGAGCCGATCTTACCTGGCCCGAGCAGGGACTACTCGGTGCGGATAGGTCGACTTCCAGATCTCCAAGCAGCCGATCAGCTTGCCTACGCGGGCCGGGTTTCTGACTGAGCAGCTGATGCTCAGACCGAGTAGCCTACTCGGTCGGCACTTCCCAGGGCATTTTTGGAAAGACGTGTTATGCACGATCTGGGCAGAAGCTGAAGCTTGCGATTGCGGGCTCGACTAAGGGAGTTCATTCTGAGCTTTGTTTTAGGAATTTTTGAGAGGGGCTTTGGGCGATTTTTTTTGTAAGAATTTCTGGATTAATTCTTGTAGAGAATTTTGGATCGTTAATTGAAGATTATTGCTTTCTGTTCTTTTCTGGATCTGTTCTTTGTTCGTTCTCGCTGTAAGTTACTTTAGCCCTAATTTCTTTATTGCTGAAATGTTTTCCTCTGCGAAATCGATATTTTTGTGTGTTCCTATCGTCATGAGTGAGTAGATCTCTTCTAGGGTTGATGGGTGAACCCTAGGATTTTAGGGGGAAAATGTAGATCTGGATCCCCATGTTGAATTGGTAATTTAGGGTTGTATTTCGGTAGATCCTACCGAATCCGTAGATAACCCGTATTGGGATCATGCCCACGGTCTGTGGAATTGATGTGCTTAAGGGGTATCTAGGGATTCGAATAGGGAAATCGGTGGATCAAATCAAGGCACATAACCATGCCCGGTAATTGAGGGGATCCATCGACGAACTATACCGCTACGTTGACGGCTACCGCCATTGCGTCAACGAGAGCCACCGAAGTACCTCGCAATTCTAACCCACGAGAGTGGTACGAATTGGGAGATTAATTCTCTAACCCTAATCCAATGTGAGGAACCTATCTAACATCAACCCCCGACGATCCTAGCGACGATCCCTACAGCCCTAGTTCTTTTTATTATATTACACAACAACAACAATCAACCCAAATCTTTCACTCCTACCGCAACATTACTTCTAGATTTAGAAATAGACTGAGATTATCATAGAGACTATCACCATCCCTGTGGGATTCGACTATCTGTTATACTATAACTCGACACCGTCCGCTTGCGGATTGAGCCTGAAGTCGTAGCCTAGGAGCCATATCATGCCTGGCGATAGTGACACCGCCAGGTGGATCCTAGGTGTAGATTGCGGGCGGCGTCAAGTTTTTGGCGCCGTTGCCGGGGACTGCAATAGTGTTTTTATCCCAGTTTGTTTTTATCTTTGCGAAGTTTGCTAGTATTCTGATCATCTCTCACCTTTCCGCCATTTGCACTCTTTTTCTATTTTATCTGCATTGCTACTAACATCCCCCTCCAGCTAGCCATTATCTCCTTATTAATCAGACACAATGGAGACGGTAATGCAAGTGTAGTGGATCTGCGACTCTGATAGTGACTCGTAGGAGTTCAATTTCTCTCCTTATCATTTACATGGCTTCCAAGCCTCGCGCATGGACGAGTCCATGGTTGGATTCGCGGCTAGAGAACTGATCGATGTAGTTCGCTTTATTGGCTCAGGAACCAATGTTGCAGGTAACACAAATCAACAACTAGTCATGGATTATTTAATGAATCAGGTTTCTGATGCTGGTACAATTGAAGATGATATTCAATAAGCTTTGAAGAGAACGTAATGCACCTTCAAACCATTGAGGCTCCACCTATCGATGCCTACAGGGGAGAAGCTCATCACTTGGAATCACTACACAATTCTCAGATGCTTGAGATATTAGAGAGTGTGGTAGCTGACGTATGGGCCCATGGCCCAGTTGAATTTCCAACAGACGACCCAGCTACGTAAGAGTTCTCAGTTTTCATCACGACCGCTTTCCATAATGCAGGCGCCCTGGATGGTGTTGCCATAGCTGATGGAACTTATGTGCCGTACGAGGGGGATATGTTACGTTTCTATAATGATATCCGTCTGCAGATTTCGGCATGCGAGGAACACGCCTATGAAGAGTCCCCAAATCTACCTCTATCCCAAAACCACATCAATCAGGGAAGTACTCCGGACTTTATGTCTGACGGCGAATACATGCCTGATAACCTTGCTTCTTTTAACAGGTGCGCTATGGGAGTGGAAACTGCAGACATGTGCCTCGACGCGCCATCATCTCACTGCTCCTCCTATGATTCTGCAAATGAAGAGTTTCCACCCTTCGAACCCGAGATCGAGGATGCATCATTCTCACAAGCAAGAGACGCCGGGGGTACAGCGCCCCCTCAGGTAATATTGAAACCCCTCCCCGCCAATTTGAAATAAGCCTTTCTGGTGGAAGATTCCACTTACCCCGTCATTGTTAATGCGGCCCTCACGGAACCCCAATTAGAGAGTCTCCTAAAAATCCTTATGTCTTACAGAAAAGTGATAGGGTATATGTCACGACCCGCTTCCCTAAAATGGAGGCGAGACGTGAAAAGGTCCGCACGAGAGTGGAGCTGTGAAGCCCCAAACCCGATAAGCGTCAATAAAACATAAGCAGGTCCCTGTAACCACAACGGAACAACAATAATAATACAAGGAGAGACTGAAATAAAATCTCACATCTCACAAATTGTCCAACATGAAAATAAGTCCAATATCCAGAAAAACCACCAGGCTAAAAGAAAGAGTCTAAAGGCCCAGAACAAGGCCAACAAAAGCAACGACATAACAAAGTATAGGTGCTACGCACCGATAACAAAACAACTGTCTAAGCAAAAGTAAAACACAACGAAGACACTAGGACTGGTCCCCAGTATCCACGTACTCCCCGTCAAACAAAAGCTCGGGCTCGGCGTCAGAAAACACCTCGTCCTCAACAAGGTACTCAGGCTCAGGATCTAACATGTGTCACCCAAAAGAGTAAAGGGGCACATGTCAGCAAGTCTAAAAGACTTGGGCAAGGAAACTGAAAGTGAGGCAACTAGCAACCTAGCAATTTAGTATGCATGACATGGCAGTTATAACATGAGTGCACAATTAAGACATGATGAACAACAATACAAGAGTACAATTATCGGGACAAGACAAGAGTAGCCAAGCTACTAACATTCTCAATCAATTCACATTGTTTTGTATGTGTTTACGCCCTTCAGCTGAATGGTTCATCATTCACACCGATCGGCACTAAACACAATTCACGTTTCACTGTTGTTTGTAGATGTTTACGCCCTTCAGCTGAATGGTTCATCATTCACACTGATCGGCACTAAACACTACCCCACCCCAGAGTTTACGTCTTACAACTGCAGTTGCTGATCAGGCAGACCCCCAGTTGAATGACCGCTTAACCCTTACCCCATCCCACACGTAAACAAGCCAGGGTCCCTGCACATGAGCCCAGCAAGTGAGCCAGGGTTGCCCCGCACGGGAGCTTGTTTCTTAGTTCACAATTCAATATCGAGCGTTGGGGTTAGCAACTCAATATGCTCACTTCTGGTCACGAGCCAGGAAACACAAGTATTGTAGCGATGCTACGCAATCACGGGATCACTTAAAGAATGCAATGACATGACAATTAAATTGCGTACCGTTAATGGAATTTAAACATGACATGGTAATTGTGCAACATGCTATGTGTCGGAACTAGCTTCGTTGTCAAGCTAGTTCCCCAATTTGCGCCTAGGCGAGTATCATTTCGTCGCCTAGCCTCTTTTACGCCTACAACAAGCAAATGGCCTAAAACATGGCCTAAACCCTAAGTGGCAAGTTTCACTTGCCTAGCACCGGGGATGACGACCACTTCGTCACGCGGATGCTAATCTACGGGGGAAATCGCTGTTATGGGGGAACAATCATCAAACAACATGAAATTTTATTAGGGTTTCAAAAAAATACCAATAGGCTATGAAAACATAGAGGAATCGATTTCTTACCGAGAGGAAGCAGAAGAAACACTCCGGAGAACCCTAGCACCAGATCTGGAAACAAATGGAGAAGTTTGGAGAAACTAGGGATTTTGGGGACTTGATGGAGATTTGGGGAAGATGAGAGGTAGATAGAGTGGATGGATGGTTTGGATGATGGATTTAGGGCTTGGAATGAAGGATTAACGCTTGGAGGAAGATGGGGGCTCAATGGGGGAGATTTTAGGGTTTTGGGTCGAGTGGAGGAAGAAGAAAACGTTTGGGATGGGTTTAAATAGGATGGGCTGGCGGCTGCCCAGAAATTAGGGTTTTAACACAGGTTAGTCGGTCAAAGAGCAACCACTGACCGACTAGTTTGGCAACTAGTCGGTCGGTCGACCAACGCAGACCGACTAAGTGCAAACAGTAACTTCTGAACGAAAATAGGATTTAGAATTAGTCGGTCCATGAACAAATACTGACCGACTAGTTTAGCATCTAGTCGGTCGATGAACGTTCTTAGACCGACTAAGAGTGAACAGTATTGATACTAAAATTTAGATGATGAGTTAGTCGGTTAAAGAAGCATTGCTGACCGACTAGTTTGCAACCTAGTCGGTCAACCAACGTTCTTAGACCGACTAACGATAAACAGTAACTCCTGAGAAATTTAGAAAGCCAACTAGTCGGTCCAAGAAGGATTGCCGACCGACTGGATCGTCATCTAGTCGGTCGGTGCCCCTTCTTATACCGGTTAATGAGCACAAAAAGTTCCGATACGGAGCGTGGGGCCCCGGGATCGATTCCTAAGACTCCTAGGCTTGATCTAATAGTAAGATACGACCGTTATGAAGTCCGTCACGAATGACATACTTCGAAATCGATAATCCTAAGGAAGAAACGAGAAAATACGACGAATCGATCGAAAATGAAAGCTACGGAGATGAAAACCACACATGAGGAGAAAATTCACCAAAACACATATTATATTATAATAAATCCAGATACATGAAAAGCAGTCGTTACAGTATAACACCTCTGACCTGAAGGGTATTAGCGAGACCATTTGTACGCATATGATTCACCTTGAAGACAAGGATGCCACCTCCATTGAGCCTCAAAGGCGGTTAAACCCCAACATGAAGGAGGTGGTGAAAAAGGAAGTCCTGAAACTTTTAGATGCTGACATCATTTATCCCATATCTGATAGTAAATGGGTTAGTCCTGTGCAGGTTGTCCCTAAAAAAGCGGGCATGACAGTCGTGAAAAACGAAAAAGATGAATTAATCTCCACTAGGACTGTCACCGGGTGGCGCATGTGTATTGATTATATGACACTTAACAAAGCCACCAGGAAAGACCATTACCCCCTTCCCTTCATAGACCAAATGCTCGAGCGCCTAGCTAAACACAAATACTTCTGCTACCTTGACGGATACTCCAGATTTTTCCAGATCCCGTTGCATCGGGAAGACCAAGAGAAAACGACGTTCACATGCCCTTACAGTAGATTCGCTTATCAAAGAATGCCGTTCGGGCTATGTAACGCACCCGCCACGTTTCAGAGGTGAATGACGTCTATTTTCTCTGATTTCATCGAGAATATTATGGAGGTCTTCATGGACGACTTTTTCGTCTACGGCACCGAGTTTGATAGTTGCTTAGCTAATTTATCTAAGGTCTTGGAACGATGCCAAGATAATAATCTTACTTTGAATTGGGAGAAATGTCACTTCATGGTGACAGAAGGGGTAGTTCTTGGGCACGTCATTACCTCTAAAGGAATCAAGGTTGATAAGGCCAAAGTAGAGGTTATCAAAAGTTTGCCACCGCCTACCAACCTTTAGGGCATTCGTGGTTTTCTAGGGCACGTCGGTTTTTACCTACGATTTATAAAAGATTTTTCCAATATTGCTCGCCCTCTCACGGAGCTCCTGGCTAAGGATGCTCCTTTTGTGTTTACTGATGCTTGTTTGCTAGCTTTCAATAGGTTAAAGGAAGCTCTTATCTCGGCACCGATTATACAACCACCAGACTGGACTCTGCCATTTGAGCTTATGTGTGATGCTAGTGACCAAGCTGTGGGAGTTGTGCTTGGTCAAAGAAAGGAGGGGAAGCTCCATGCCATATACTATGCTAGCAAAACCCTGGATGACGCTCAAAAGAACTACACTACCACGGAGAAAGAGCTGCTAGTCGTGGTCTACTCTATAGAGAAGTTCAGATCCTACCTTTTAGGGTCCAAGGTGATCGTCCATACAGACCACGCAGCGTTGAAATATCTGCTTAGCAAGAAGGATGCTAAACCACGTCTAATACGTTGGATCCTTCTGCTCCAAGAATTTGACATAGAGATCAAAGACAAGAAGGGAGCAGAAAACGTGGTAGCAGATCATTTGTCGCGGTTGATTCAGAGGCACTGGATGACAGCTTACCGATTGACGATTCGTTCACCGGTGAACAACTTTTTATGGCAAACACCTCTGAGGCTCCCTGGTACGCCGACATAGTGAATTATTTGGTGAGTGGGATAGTTCCGCACTGGTTGGCAACTTATTCAAGGAGGAAGTTCCTGCAAGATGCAAAAAGCTACTTCTGGGATGACCCGTATTTGTTCAGGACGTGCGCTGACGGGATCATCAAACGATGTGTCCCAAAAGAAGAAGCAACTTCCATCATCTCGCATTGCCATGATCAGATATGTGGTTGGCACGCAACAGTCACCAAGACCACGGTGAAAATTCTTCAAAGTGGCTTTTACTGGCCTACTATATTCAGGGATGCTAACGAATACATAAGGAAGTGCGACAGATGCCAGAGGACTGGGAATATCACAAAGAAGAATGAAACACCCCTCCACGGTATCTTGGAGATAGAACTATTTGACTGCTGGGGCGCCGATTTCATGGGGCCCTTCCCATCTAGCAATGGCAACAAGTATATCTTGGTTGCCCTTGATTATGTCTCTAAATGGGTGGAAGCCATAGCCACCCCGACAAACGACGCGAGGATAGTATCAAAATTTTTCAAGAATACTATTTTCCCTCATTTCGGAGTCCCCCGGATGATTATAAGTGACGGGGGGAGTCATTTTATCGAAAGAAAATTCGAGGCAATGCTGAAAAAGTATGGGGTTCATCACAAGGTCGCCCTCACCTACCACCCTCAAACCAGCGGCCAAGTGGAAGTATCTAATAGGGAGATAAAAAGCATCCTGGAAAAGACAGTAAGCGCCTCAAGAAAGGATTGGTTGCACAAGTTGGGCGACGCCCTTTGGGCATACCGCACTGCTTTCAAGACCCCCATCGGCACAACTCCGTACAGGCTGGTATATGGAAAAGCTTGTCACCTCCCGGTAGAATTGGAGCATAGGACATATTGGGCGGTGAAGAAGATGAATTTCGATTATCAAAGCACCGCCACACGACGAGCCCTTCATTGTAATGAGTTGGACGAAATTCGACGACATGCTTATGAAAATGCGAAGATATACAAGGAAAGAACCAAAGCTTATCATGATAGAAACATCACAGTGGTTCGCCATGACGTCGGCGACCAGGTGCTTCTATATAACTCAAGACTACGCCTTTTCCCCGGGAAGCTAAAATCGAGGTGGTCCGGCCCCTACAAAATAGTAAGCTTATCTCCAGGAGGCGCCGTCGAGCTCGAGGAAAAAAACGGAAATTTCAAGGTCAATGGCCAAAGAATTAAACTCTACAGAGCTGAAGAACCTATAGGACCATAGGAGACATACTTCCTCGAGGGATTCCCCAATGACAACTGATAAATTAAGGGGAGTCGAGCTCACGACTAAAAACGAGCGCTTATTGGGAGGGAACCCAATTTTCTGGATTTTGAATCTTCTTATTTTTTTCTGTTTCTTATTCTTCTTTAATATATATTTGAAATAAAATTTTGAAAACCGTCCGAGAATTGATGAATTCCCAGTTTGTGCAGGTTGGATACAAGGGCAAATCAGTAGGAGGAAGGTGGAAGGTGGAGTGCAGCAGGAGACAGCCCAGGAAGATTGGTAGAAGAGGCACATGCAACTCGACTTAGTAGCCATCTGTTCAGTCGAGCGATGCAGATATGAAAAATCGGATGGAAGATTACAATGTCAGCTCGATCCGATTAGAATCGTGCTCGGCCCGAGCTGAAACTGACTCGGCCCGAGCTTAAAGGTACTCAGTCGAGTTTTACAGGCTGAGGAATCTGAGGAGAAAACATCACTCTGTCAACCCAGACAGAACATTATTGGCTCGAACCGAGCAGGAAACGACGCGAACCAAGCAGGACGCTACTCGATCGAGTCGTACAGGGAAGAAATTTGAGCGAAAAATGTCACTATGTCAACCCGGACAGAGTATTTTCGACACGGCCCGAGTGATATTCGACTCGACCGATTAGGATCCTACTCGATCGGATTTTGTAGGCTCTAGAATTGAAGAGAAAACATCACTATGCCAACCCGGACGACATTTATTGGCTCGGCCCGAGTAAAAGGCAACTCGATCGAGCAGCTTACTGCTCGATCGAGCTGGCTGAAGGTGTATTCCACTCTTTCCCTCAGCGTGCTCAACCAAGAACTAAGAGAACTCGGTCCAAGTCACTCCCTTCTCCAACCTGCTCGACCGAGCATCTTTGTTGCTCGGCCCGAGTCTCACCTTGCTGTCGATCGGGTCGCTACCGATCGACCCATTTTCGCTCTGTTTTAAACGACGATTTATGCTCGACTTCGTTTTCCTCGCTCGGCTAAACCCTACCCCCCTCACAGCCGTTACCATCTCCCTTTGAATCATTTCTTCTCTCCACATGGTCGCGCAACATTCAACTGAGCACTTTTCAAAAATTGAATCTGTTTTCTCCCTTATTTAAAAATACTGACATTCTCTTTGTTCCTCTTTCAGGTCTAAATCGCCAAAGTCAAGGAACACTTCTTTGAAAAGCTTGGGGGATAACCGGATCAGCGGTAACCAGGACATCGAAACAAAGCGCCATCTTTTTTGAGTCGGTAAACTCGTCCCCCATCTGATTTACATATTACATATTTATTCTCCTCCACCTACACAATGCCTCCACGCCGTGCTAGACCCGCCAACATCGACACATCCAACCCTAGGCCTACCCGGTGCACTCGTCGCACACGTGTTGAGTATTAACTCCCCGGATTTGGTTTTGGATGATGAACAAACATAAATATCGTGAACTAACTCTTTGTGAGCGCAGTTATGGAGATCATCGCCAAACTTTTATGAACATCAAAAGCGACGTCTCGAGACTTCTCAAAGCGCGTAATCGTATGATTGAAGCTTCGTTGAAGCTCAATGATCATTATTGAAGTCAAGAGATTCAAATCGAAGCGATTGAAGATGGTTCGTCATGTTTTATTTATAGTCTTCTAGCTTCGTTTCATAGAATGTTAAGCTTTGAGTAGGTCTTAAGTTTTAATCTTCATAAAGCTCCTATCTTAGAGCTAGGATCTTATTAGAAGCCCATACGAACTTTCCCGAAGCTTCGCGCTTCGATTCGCGGCTTCTTGTGCATGTTAGTTGGTTCAAGAAGAAGAACCAACCGACTAGATGGCAATCTAGTCTGTCGGCAAAGCTTCTTGAACCGACTAGAATGCCTTGTTCAATTCCAGCTCAGTTACTGTTTACAGTTAGTCGGTCAAAGAAGGTTCACCGACCGAATAGTTGTGAAACTAGTCGGTTAGGAATCCTTCTTAGACCGACTAGTTGAGCTTCTACTGTACAGTCTAAGTTACTGTTTATCGTTACTCGGTCAAAGTACATTTGTCGACCGACTAGTTGATAAACTAGTCGGTCAGCATTTTCTCTTAGACAGATTAATTCATCTTGAGTTCAGCCTTCTCTATTTCACCTGTTAGTCGGTCAAAGTTCACTTACCGACCGACTAGTTGTGAAACTAGTGGGTTGGCAAGTCTTCTTGGACCGACTAGTTATTCATTCCCTGAACTTCTTCTTTTGGCTGTTCACCTCTTAGTCGGTTCATGTTTTCTTCACCGACCGACTAGTTGATGAACTAGTCGGTCAGTGATCCTTCTTTGACCGACTAGTCTGCGTCAGAATAGAGCCGTTGGAGCATTAAATGCCACGAATTTTGCTCTCTCTTTCCTCTATCCTATATATACTTGGAGTGCTGCATGCATAGCATTCAAGGCTGATATTAATTGATCTTTAGAGAATCAAAGAGAAGCATTTAATTCTCATTCAAAGCTCATTCATTTCCAAAGAATCTCTCTCCCACTCTTACTTCCAAAGAGAGATTCACATTGATTGTGAGCCATCCAAGCCAAGAGCTTGATCCAAGGTCACCAACAACCTCCTAGGCCTCCATTGCTGATCTACATCTTGGAGCTATGGTTTGGTGCCTTCATCTTCCCCGAAATCCTCTTTGCCGTAAATCGTAAGTTTACTCAAGGCATAGGGTTTTGTCTGTAAGAATTTCGTATTTCATTTACTTCGATATTGTAAGTGTTTTACTCTCGGTTGTGAGAGTTTGTTTGTGATCCCGGGTTGTGGGAGTCACAATTTCATTTGTGTATGATTTGACCTTGTAGAGGTTTCTACAAGTATTTCATAGTGCAAATTTGAGTTAGAGGTTTCTAACTCAAGTATTCGGAGGGGATCCGGGTGTTTGGGACGTAGGATCACCGGGAACAAGTCGGGGAGACTTGGGTGGATCCGAACCCGTTAATATCGTTTGTTTGCGATTGTTTCTTTGTTGTCAATATTTACATTTCTGCATTATTGGTTGAGTTTGCAAGATAATTAGGATTTATCTTCTTAATAATTTAAAGTACTATTCACCCCCCTCTAGTACTTGTGTAGTAGCTTCGTAGGGCATTACATTTGGTATCGGAGCCAAGTACCTAGCTATGTCTGCCAACGACAACAAGACTGTTCGTCCACCTTCAGATTACAGCACCTTCAAGAACCGTGAAGGAGCTTCTTCGGTGATGGAAGGACACTCCTCGACGAGGCCTCCCTTCTTCAACGGTACCAATTACGGATACTGGAAATACCAGATGGAAACTTTCCTCCGGAGTGCTTTATTGTGGAGGGCCACGTTGACGGAGTACGTCGAGCCCGAAGAAGAAGATTTCACGAAGTGGACTACCGCGGAGGTCGCCGCGGAGGTAAGCAATGCCAGCAATGAACGCCTTGCAATATGCTTTGGTGCCCGAGGACTTCAATAAGATATGCACATGTAAGAGTGCATATCAAATCTGGAACTCCCTCCTCATCTTGAATGAAGGAACGAGTAGGGTAAGAGACTCCAAACTCGTTGTTGTAAATAAAGATTTAGAGTTATTTCATATGCAACAGGGTGAGAAGATGAAGGAGTATTATGCTCGCTTCGTTGACATCACCAACGAATTGGAGGCTCTTGGGAAAACCTACACCCAAAAGGAGAAAGTCTCAAAGATAATTGACGGACTTCCTTCTTGTTGGGAGAAACGTACCTTCGCCATCGAGGAAGGTAATGCCATGAGTAAGTATACCGTCATTCAACTAATGGATACCTTAATGTCTTATGAGGTACGCAAGGATAGCAAACTTAAGTTGCAGGACAAGATGAAGTCCTACTTGAAGCAAGACGAGCCAAAGAAAAAGGCGATTGCGTTCAAGGCCGCTCTATCTACATTTACATCTATCGATGATGAAGACTCGGAAGAAGAGTTGGACTTGGAATCCATTGCCCTCATGGTAAAGAAGTTCAACCGGTTCTTCCGGAAGGGTAATTACAAGAACAAATCTAAATTTAGTTCTTCTAATGCCTCCGCTCCTTTGTGTTTCAAATGCAACAAGCGAGGACATATGAAAGCGGATTGTCCTCAAAACAAACACAAGGAGAAGTGGAAGGCGCCAAAGTTAGACAAGTCAAAGAAGTACAAGAAAGGGTACAAGAAAGGACTTGTCGGGACATTCACCGACTCCGAGGATTCCTCAAGTGGAGAGTCGGATGATGAGCAAGTGGAGCAAGTACACATGTGCTTCATGGCTAGAGAGGAACATGATCAAGGATCTTCCTCCGATGATAGCGAGGATGAAGGTGACGATGTGGTAACTATGGATGACCTTAGATTAGCGAACGAAAAAATATGGTCTAAGTATTCTAAATTAGTAAATAGGTATACTAAGACTAAAGATGAGTTAGTTAGTCTCCAAACCTCACCTAAGCCTATCGTCATCAACAACGACACCGTTGTTGAAGACTTGAGAAATGAGATTGAGAATCTCAAATCTCAACTTGAGCATGTTCACATTGAGGATTCGGAGGAACACAAGATTGCGGATTTGACTTCTCAAAACTCAACTTTGAGTATTGAGAATGAGAATCTCAAATCTCGTGTTTATGTACTCACATCGCAAGTGTCCACTTTGAATGCTTCTATGCGTTCTCTCACCGAGAAATATGAGTGCACATTAGGCCGAATTAATAAATTCAATAAAGGTAAGGATCATTTGGACAAAATCCTAAATGACTTACTTCCGGCCAATCACCACATTGGCTTGGGGTATAAGATGGGAAATTCGTCCAAGTCGTCTACCACCTTTGTTAGGCCAACTTCCGATGCCTCAACGAGTTGTAGCAAACACTCTATTGGTAGTTCATCTACCAATGGTGCTTCCACCTCGTACACACCCTCGTTTGGAAAGAAACCCACTATGGGTGGACCTCCAAAGAAGGGTCATGCTTATATGTACACCAATACCATGCCACGTAGGAACACACATCCTACTCCACATGTTCACACATATGATGATTTTTATGCACCACATCCACGGGCACGTGCACACCATGTGAGACACCCTCACGCACGTGTTCCTCCACATGCATATGTTCACCCACATCATCATATGAACAATTATCATCATGCACCATTTCATCAAGTGCCATATGCCTATCCACGACATGCATCACGTAGAAATCAACAACGCATGCATGCTCCCAATAGGAATAGGGCTCCCAAAATCTTCACTATTTGGAGCCTGAAGGACACAAATATGGATGAAAAACAAGTTTACATGAATTCTTATTTCATGAATTAGTGCATAATAATAATTATGTGGGGAAGTCTAAGTCCAATTGGACTTGGCTTCCAAAGTTTTAATCTTTTAGGACCCAATGAACTTGGGTACCATGGAATGATATGTTTATCTTTAGGTTCTCAAGAGAAAGAAATGGAGCAACAAATCCAAATTTAGCTCCAAGAATAATTGGATACTCGATAGCGGGTGTTCAAAACACATGACGGGTGATGCTCAATTGCTCTCCGAAGTGGTGCCCATTGCAAATGGGAACCGGGTAGTCTTTAGAGGCAACGAGAGCGGAACCATCATAGGTGTTGGAAAAGTGGGTAATCCTTCTAAACCACTTATAAGTGATATTTACCTTGTTAAAGGATTAAACCACAATCTTATTTCAATAAGCCGACTTTGTGACAAAGGTTACAAAGTTAGCTTTGCGAAAGGAATGTGCCATATTTTGAGAAAAGATAATAATTACTTATTGTTTTCCGGCACACGTCATAAGGATATATATATATATACTAGATCTTCCAAGATCACATAAACAATGTCTCATTACCAACACAAGTGAACAACACTTATGGCATCGACGTTTTGGTCATGTGAACTTTGGAACACTTTTTAAGCTTTTCAAGTTAAATTCTATTAGAGGCTTCCCTAAGCTTGTCTTTCAAAAGAAAAGCTTTTGTGACTCGTGTCAACGAGGCAAGCTTCCAAAATCGTCATTTAAACTTAAGAAAATCATTTCATCTAAGCGGCCTCTAGAGCTTTTACATCTAGATCTTTTTGGGCCAACTAGAGTTGCTTCATTAGGAAATGCACGATACGGACTTGTCATCGTTGATGAATTTTCTAGATTTACTTGGGTATTTTCCTTAAGTAATAAAATGATGCTTTTGAAAACTTCACTATATTTGTTAAGAAAGTACAAAATCTCACTGGAACCACCATTGTCACTATTCACAGTGATCATGGAGGGGAATTTGAGAATGAGTCTTTCTCAACTTTTTGTGTTGAAGTTGGTATTACTCACACCTTTTCTTTCCCTCGCGCACCTCCTCAAAATGGTGTTGTTGAGAGAAAGAATAGGACGCTAGTGGAATGTGCTCGCACTATGCTTGATGATAGTCAACTTGGCCATCAATTTTGGGCGGAAGCGGTACATACCTCTTACTATGTGTTTAATAGAATACTTTTGAGGCCCGGCACCAAACAAACTTGTTATAAATTGTTGTTTGGTAGATTACCTCAAGTTAAACATTTTCGAGTTTTCGGTGCAAAATGTTTTATTAAAAACAAGTATGGTAGTTTGGACAAATTTGATCCAAGATCCGATGAGGGGATATTTGTTGGATATTCCTCACGTAGCAAAGCCTACCGGATATACAACAAACGAACCTCAACGATCGAGGAATCACTTCATGTTTCATTTAATGAAGGTTTTGTCCCTACTAGAATTACTAATGATGATGACTCAATGGATGTCTTATGTGATTCAATTGGTAATTCTAATTCTATTGATTCTATTGATACTAACCCTACTAATGAATCTTTTGAGACTGTTTCTAGTGATCAGGGGATTCCCAAACGACTTCATACTGTTCGTGACCATCCCCATGAGCAAGTCATTGATAATATCCTTGATAGTGTCAAGACGAGATCTCAAGTCAACTACTTCGCTCATTATGCCTTTGCCTCCTCGATAGAGCCAAAGAATATTAACGAAGCATGCGAAGATAGTGCTTGGATCCTTGCCATGGAGGAGGAACTCATTTAATTCGAGAGGAATGAGGTTTGGGAGCGTGTTCCATTGCCATCGAAGAACCACACCGTTATAGGAACGAAGTGGATTTTCAAGAACAAGACCGACGAAAACCAAATCGTCGTTCGGAACAAAGCTCGGTTAGTAGCTCAAGGCTATCGGCAAGAGGAAGGTATCGATTTCGAAGAATCCTTTGCTCCGGTAGCTAGATTAGAATCTATTAGATTATTGTTATCTTTTGCATGCCATAAAGATTTTAAACTCTTTCAAATGGATGTAAAAAGTGCGTTTTTAAACGGAGATGTTGTTGAGGAAGTTTATGTTTCTCAACCTCCGGGTTTTATAAATGAAAATTTTTTAAATCATGTTTTCAAACTTAAGAAAGCACTTTACGGTTTGAGACAAGCTCCTCGAGCTTGGTATGACCGTCTAAAGAACTTTCTTTTGGATTTGGGTTTTAAAATGGGAGAAGTTGATTCTACATTATTTGTTAAGTATTCGAATAATGATATAATTTTAGTTCAAATCTATGTTGATGATATCATTTTCGGTGCTACTAACTTCACTCTTTGCGAAGAGTTTTCTAATGTTATGACAGATCAATTTGAGATGAGCCACATGGGTGAGCTCAAATATTTCTTAGGTCTCCAAATTCGCCAAATGAACTGTGCAATCTTCATCCACCAAACCAAGTACACGGTGGAGTTGCTAAAGCGATTGGAAATGGAGAATGCCTCCGGGAAAAAGACTCCAATGAGCACGACTACACATCTTGATAAAGATAAGGGTGGCAAAGATGTAGACATTGGTATATATCGAGGTATGATAGGTAGTTTACTATATCTTACCGCAAGTAGGCCCGATATTATGTTTGCCGTATGTGTATGTGCTCGTTATCAGTCTCAACCTAAGGAATCTCACTTAGTTGCGGTAAAACGTATTTTCCGTTATTGAAATTACACACTTGACTTTGGATTACTTTATCCAAAGTCTAGCACATATGAGTTAATCTCATATAGTGACGCAGATTATGCGGGATGCAGATCCGACAGGAAAAGTACTAGTGGCACTTGCCATTTTATAGGAAATTCTATTGTCTCTTGGTTTTCCAAGAAGCAGAATTCCGTATCACTTTCAACCACCGAGGCGGAATATATTGCTGCCGGTGCCGCGTGTGCTCGGGTTTTTTGGATGAGACACACTCTTAAAGACTTTGGTATAAACTGTGATACTTGCCCTATCATGGTGGACAACCAAAGTGCAATATGTCTCTCTAAGAATCCGGTACACCATTCCCGTTCTAAACACATAGATGTCCGACACCATTTCTTAGATGATCATGTTGCTAAAACGGACATCATTTTAGTGTACGTTGAAACCCAGAAGCAAATCGCCGATATTTTCACGAAACCACTCAAGGAAGACTCCTTTGTGCGGTTGCGTCGAGAATTGGGGATAATGGGTGAATCCGAGATTTAGGATTCATATTTTGTTCAATAATCTTACATGCTATTAAATTTCTTCATATATGATCATGCTAGATTAATTGAGATTTTCTGGATTTTTGGTTGAATTTTCGGAATTTATGCTCGAAATATTCATGAATGTCAAATTTAAGATTTTCGATATTTAATGGGGTAGTATAATGATTAATGAGAGTATTACGATGTTTCGTCCAAGTGCGATTAGGAGAGAACTCAAAATTTCAAATTCTAAAAATTTTGAACTCTGTTAGTCTGTTCATGTTAATTGGCCAACCGACTAGATTCAGTTCTAGTCGGTCAGTAAATGAACGCAGACCGACTAACTCAAGCCCTAAATTTGGCTTCAGTTACTGTTTGCACTTAGTCGGTTCAAGCTCATTGGCCGACCGACTAGATCGTCATCTAGTCGGTCAGCTCTTGAACTTTGACCGACTAATTACACAGGGACTGATGCATCTTTTCGCATTCCAAGTCGACTTAAACTCTCTCACACCGACTAATCACCATTCTAGTCGGTGTGAAAATTCCTCAAACCCCCGAATCCCTTCGTACTCCCCTTCTTCCTCCGTCGATTCCGATCGTTTTCCGGCCATTCCCAACGCTTGCCGTCGATCCCTAGCCGTTCATCCACCTAGGTATCACTCTCTTCTAACTCCTAGGGTTTGATTTCTGCTTCTAGGGTTAGGGTTTCATCGTTTTTCATTCGGTTTAGGGTTTGTGTTAGGGTTCTTACTTTCGATTTCGTGTGTGTCTCGTCTCGATTATGGCGAGAACACGTATTCCCATCGAACCCTCACATCCGTCTCCTAGGACTGTAGAGTCGCCTCCTTCGGACCCCCCCGCAACCTAAACGCCGATAAAAAACGACCCATCCATCGTCTTCTTCGCCTCCTCTTAAGAAGAAGAGGACGGCGACCGCCAAGCCTAGATCTCAGCCTAAGCCTAGGAAACAGCCCGTGTCTCCAGCTTCATTCCGTGCTCCCACTCCTCCCGATGACTCCGACACGAAATATATTCTGGAGACCGAGCATACCGCTCGGGATCCTACTCCTCCACCCCGATCTAGCACTCGTCGGCCTAAGGGGAAGGCTCCCATGCCAGTAGGCGGTGTTGATATGTCGTTGTGTCGCGATGACCCGTTGTGTCTCGTGGCTCACAACCGTATTGAGCACTGTCCTCTGCTGTTAGAGCATTTCGTTCAGTTCTCCGACTTCCCTCACCTTGCCGATCTTCTTTCGTCTAGTGGTCTTATAAATTATCTTCGATATGACCCTAAGGCGAATCCACACCTGTACCCCCGTCTAGTCAAGCTATTCTATGCGAACCGTGTTCGCGGTCAGTATGACGAGACTCATTCCATTGAGACGACTGTCTTGGGGACACCGATTGTCCTCACGACAGAAATCTTAGGGGATTTAATAGGTGTCTCCTCTTCTGGCCTCCTCCCTGCTGATATCTCTATCGATGACATTTCTGATCTTGACCAGGCCATGCTCTCTGAGATATTCCATGGATCCCTCCTGTCATGATTGGCGTCCCATCTAAGTCGTCTAAGCCGAATGCCTGGGTTCTAAATCTTATCTTGAAGTCGTGCCTCTTTCCGAAGTATGGCTCATCTAGCTTACCCTCCCAGCCATTCCTCAAACTCATTTACGCCATCTTCATGGGGAGTGAGATCAATTGGGCATGGATTATTCTTGACAAGATGGACTCCTTCGAATGTATTCAAAAGTCCACCAAGTCAGCCCACATTCCATACCTGTGCCTATTGACTCTCATCTTCCGTCACTTCCGGGTCCCTCTTCCTCCCAATGATGAGCGCCCTCTTGGTCTCCCTCTGAATGCGACGGCCGTCAAGAAGTCTATTGCGACGCTTCGTCACGTTCAGAGGACGACTCCTTCAGCTTCTACCTCTGCTTCAGCTGTTCATCCTACTCCTACTCTCGCTGAGCTTGCACGTTTGTTGAGACGTGTGGAGTCTCGTTGTGCTCGTTCCGAGGACATGCTCGCTCTCGTCTGCTCTCGCATGGGCATTGAGATTCCTCCGTCTGTTTCTGACGACGAGGAGATGGATGATGCTGACCCAGTGACCACCACTCCTGCTGCAGAGCCTGCTGCTACTGCAGATCCTCCCTCCGCCTCCTGAGCTTGCTTGGAGGACTCTCCCTATGCACTTTGGATGATATATCTTGTAGTGAGAGTGTGGGTTAGGATAGTTCGGGTGGTTCTGGATTTTGATGTATTTTGATGTCTTTTTGGATGGATTTTGTTGTATGATCATTTTTGATGTCCGGTGTGACATATGTTGTATGATGTGCTCCGATCTTAGGATCGCTTTTATGTATGTTGTCAGATGTATCCATTTTGTTGTACCATGTTCTGTTACATATATATACATCGTGTTGACTTTTACTTCAGTGTGCACATTTTATACATTATATTTCTGTCTCTGATATTGACTTCGTCGCTCGACGATTATATTTGATTTAATAGAAATTATTTCTATGGAAACATAGAATTGTTTTCCATGCACTTAATTCATCGAGAATGTTGATATTGGAGAGTATATTCCATAACTCAATTCGTGAAATTAATTTGAGTTTTGATGATTTCGTTTTTCGATTTTCGACTATGGTATCGTTGGCACGCTTTGATTTACTTCGTATTTTCCTTTGGTGTCATTTGGACCGTGGTCGTATTCTACGACTCCCGTGCTTTTATTTGAAGCCATTGTTGTTGTCGTTGATCTCCTCCCGCTCTTTTTGCTTATGCCAAAGGGGAGAGAATTAATAATGACGATGTGCTACATGATAATTCAAAGCAATTTGCCGTGAATCTAATTTGATGTGTTAGATTTAGGGGGAGTTAAGATATAAAAATGGATTTCAAATCCAATATTTCAATAATTGATTCACATTTTATACTTTACTCGTCTACTTGATGCTTATGATTATTATTTAATTTTGAATTAACGTGTCACCAATGCAGGGGGAGTAAGTAAATTTCATTTGCATCATTATTTTTGATTGTTATTTATGTTGGTTTGTCATCACCAAAAAGGGGGAGAATGTTCAGTATTGACTCCCCGGATTTGGTTTTGGATGATGAACAAACATAAATATCGTGAACTAACTCTTTGTGAGCGCAGTTATGGAGATCGTTGCCAAACTTCTATGAACATCAAAAGCGACGTCTCGAGACTTCTCAAAGCGCGTAATCGTATGCTTGAAGCTTCGTTGAAGCTCAAGGATCATTATTGAAGTCAAGAGATTCGAATCGAAGCGATTGAAGACGGTTCGTCATGTTTTATTTATAGTCTTCTAGCTTCGTTTCGTAGAATGTTAAGCCTTGAGTAGGTCTTACGTTTTAATCTTCATAACGCTCCTATCTTAGAGCTAGGATCTTATTAGAAGCCCATACGAACTTTTTCGAAGCTTTGCACTTCGATTCGCGGCTTCTTGGGCATGTTAGTTGGTTCAAGAAGAAGAACCAACCGACTAGATGGCAATCTAGTCAGTCGGCAAAGCTTCTTGAACCGACTAGAATGCCTTGTTCAATTCCAGCTCAGTTACTGTTTACAGTTAGTCGGTCAAAGAAGGTTCATCGACCGACTAGTTGTGAAACTAGTCGGTTATGAATCCTTCTTAGACCGACTAGTTGAGCTTCTATTGTACAGTCTAAGTTACTGTTTATCGTTAGTCGGTCAAAGTACATTTGTCGACCGACTAGTTGATAAACTAGTCGGTCAGCATTTTCTCTTAGACAGATTAATTCATCTTGAGTTCAGCCTTCTCTATTTCACCTGTTAGTCGGTCAAAGTTCACTTACCGACCGACTAGTTGTGAAACTAGTGGGTTGGCAAGTCTTCTTGGACCGACTAGTTATTCATTCCCTGAACTTCTTCTTTTGGTTGTTCACCTCTTAGTCGGTTCATGTTTTCTTCACCGACCGACTAGTTGATGAACTAGTCGGTCAGTGATCCTTCTTTGACCGACTAGTCTGCGTCAGAATAGAGCCGTTGGAGCATTAAATGCCACAAATTTTGCTCTCTCTTTCCTCTATCCTATATATACTTGGAGTGCTGCATTCATAGCATTCAAGGCTGATATTAATTGATCTTTAGAGAATCAAAGAGAAGCATTTAATCCTCATTCAAAGCTCATTCATTTCCAAAGAATCTCTCTCCCACTCTTACTTCCAAAGAGAGATTCACATTGATTGTAAGCCATCCAAGCCAAGAGCTTGATCCAAGGTCACCAACAACCTCATAGGCCTCCATTGCTGATCTACATCTTGGAGCTAGGTTTGGTTCCTTCGTCTTCCCCGAAATCCTCTTTGCCCTAAATCGTAAGTTTACTCAAGGCATAGGGTTTTGTCAGTAAGAATTTCGTATTTCATTTACTTCGATATTATAAGTGTTTTACTCTCGGTTGTGAGAGTTTGTTTGTGATCCCGGGTTGTTGGAGTCACAATTTCATTTGTGTATGATTTGACCTTGTAGAGGTTTCTACAAGTATTTCATAGTGCAAATTTGAGTTAGAGGTTTCTAACTCAAGTATCCGGAGGGGATCCGGGTGTTTGGGACGTAGGATCACCGGAAACAAGTCGGGGAGACTTGGGTGGATCTGAACCCGTTAATATCGTTTGTTTGCGATTGTTTCATTGTTGTCAATATTTACATTTCCGCATTGTTGGTTGAGTTTGCAAGATAATTAGGAATTATCTTCTTAATTATTTTAAAGTACTATTCACCCCCCCTCTAGTACTTATGCAGTAGCTTCGTAGGGCATTACAACACGCTCCCCCACCCGAGCAACCACGGCCACCGATGCATCCACCGCCACCATTGCACCACCTTCCACCCACGCCCCTCTGAGCCCCTTTACATAGGAGACACAGAATTCGAGATTACATATAGTGACAATGACCAAGAAGACCTCTTTGGCACCATAGTCCTACTAGCAGGATATTATGGTGGTCCAGTAACTCAAGAGGTGGTCGATCGTGACCTGCCTTTCCTTCAGAGCCTCATGTGTCACTTTCGTACCGACCCCCCGCACGAGTTCTGACCATCCCTGCCACCACCCACCTCCCCAGGTCCACAGCCGAGGGACCCATCACCCCCCCAGAGGGTGGTGCCTCTGCTTGATGTAGTCCATCCCGGCTTTTGCCTCCCCCATATTTTTAGTGCCCATCTGTCTTTTCGGGGCCCTGCTTTCACATAGCTTGGGGAAGGATACACCCACGCATGCATCATCCCTCATACTGCATTGCATCATATCATATTTTCTATTTTTATTTTTATTTCATTAAATAGCTTTTTACTTCATTTCCCCTCCCACACCACCCCTTTAGCATCATCTCCCGCTGACGAGCCTTTTCTTAGCAGTGAGGAGGACACTACTAGGTTTAGCTTGGGGGATGAGCGCTCTCCCTTTATTTTTATTTTTAATTTTATTTTCGCATTTCATCCCTTATTTTCAGTTTTTATTTTACTTTTTCACCATTTTTCCGCCTCATTTTATTTTTCTCACTTTGCATCATATTTTCTATTTTTCTCCATGCACGCATATCTTTTTATTTATTTTCCCTTTCTCCGTTTCTTTCTATTTTTGCTAAGTATGGTAATAAATGATGATATCACTCTAGGATTTATTAGTTTTTGCGATGCTCATCTCTTTGGCATGCTATTAGAGTTAATTTTAGTTTTATTATCTATATGCATGGTATTCTATTGATGATCTGTCTGAATTAATACCTGAAATGAATTGAAAGTCAAATACTTTAATTAGTATCTAGTATGTTTGATGTTGGGAAACACACCCAGGTTCACGCATCACTAGAACACTTGGGGCACCTGTTCTTACTATCTTATTCACTTCTGCATGCATGCATGTTGACATTGTAATTATTACCGCATGCTTTTTTCAGTATTCATTTAGAGAAGTGAAAATTTTCATACCTTATATGAGTTTAGTTATGGTTTTATTTTATCAAACTGATGTGCACCATCTTATGAGTGAACCGAGAGTCCCATTATCTTCCTTCTCCACATATCTATTTTATCTCTACATATCAGTTGGTTACACCCCCATGCTACTTTACCGCATCTTACTTCCCAATCCCAAAAAGCAAAAGAATAGCTTCTAAATGAAAAAAAAACAGAGAAAAAAAAGAAAAATAAAATGAATAAATATGGTTTTATTTCATTTCATTAGAAGCTATTAATTATTCTGGGAAGAAAAATTAAATTCCATATCATTTTCTTGATGCGATGCCTCAAGCTAAGCTTGGGGGATAAACCAACTGATCATACGAGTGAGCTTGACGTTAGAGTGGAGACGGTGCACATTAGGGGATTTTATAAAACCCAAACTTTACGAATTACATTAGTTTTGGAAATTTTTCACGTATCTAATTGAATGTCTCAATGGCATGATTCTTTCTATTCTCTATTGCATGCTGTATGAATCTTTTGTGCTTCCTTGTGTATCTGTGATTGAAAGGGCGTTGCCAACTCTTTTATACTAGACTCTAGGGATTGCTTGAGACTGATATGATTTGACGGTGTTATTTCAATAGATCCCTTTTCTTTGCCTATACTGCATGTCATATGATATATGAAACTAGAAATTACCAATAGCATGCATGTTTAGCGCTCAGAGCATCGTGATAAACTTTTTAAGCCTGAGATCTGACCGATTATCCTTAGCACTTTTATCTTACTTCCCTCTTTTTATTCTTCATTACTCTTTGCTTTCATTTTCTTATTTTCATTTTATTTTCCTCCCGGCGTACCAATTATTCGTCTTCCTCGAGGACGAGTAAGAGGTAAGTTTGGGGGATTTTGATGTGTCCATATTATACATCATTTTCATATCATGTTCCTATTGCATTGCATGCCATTTTCGTGTCCGTATCCCACTTTTTACTGCGATTTTGGCATTTCTGACGTTATTTCGAGTTTCGTAGTATATTTTGATTTTTCAGGGAATTTGGAGCGATTTGGACCCCCGCCTGGGTATGGACACATCCTACATGCTCATGAGCTTGTTGGCAGGGCTCCGGAGGAGTTCGTCATGTTCTCGGAGCTGTTGGAGGAGAGAAGGAAGAGAGAGGCAGAGAGAGAAGCCCATGTTGCTATAGATGAGTTTCCCAAAAAATGCTCGGCCCGAGCAGCTTGCTGCTCGGACCGAGCCGTGTCACTTTGCAGATGCAGCGGATACGGGTTGATCCGAACCGAGCAACTCACCTGATCAGTCAGATAGCCCCATTTTTCACTGCCCGAGCAGCGCCCGAGCCCCAGACCGAGCCGATCCTACCTGGCCCGAGCAGGGACTACTCGGTCCGTATAGGTCGACTTCCAGATCTCCAAGCAGCCGAGCAGCTTGCCTACGCGGGCCAGATTTCTGACCGAGCAGCTGATGCTCGGACCGAGTAGCCTACTCGGTCGGCACTTCCCAGTGCATTTTGGAAAGATTTTTGAACAAGCGATGCGCACGATCTGGGCAGCAGCTGAAGCTCGCGATTGCGGGCTCGGCTGAGGGAGTTCATTCTGAGCTTTGTTTTAGGAATTTTTGAGAGGAGCTTTTGGGCGAATTTTGGATTAATTCTTGTAGCGAATTTTGGATCGTTAATTGAAGATTATTGCTTTCTGTTCGTTTCTGGGTCTGTTCTTCGTTCGTTCTCGTTGTAAGTTACTTTAGCCCTAATTTCTTTATTGCTGAAATGTTTTCCTCTGTGAAATCGATATTTTTGCGTGTTCCTATCGTCATGAGTGAGTAGATCCCTTCTAGGGTTGATGGGTGAACCCTAGAATTTTAGGGGGAAAATGTAGATCTGGATCCCCATGTTGAATTGGGAATTTAGGGTTGTATTTCGGTAGATCCTACCGAATCCATAGATAACCCGTACTGGGATCATGCCCATGGTCTACGGAATTGATGTGCTTAAGGGGCATCTAAGGATTCGAATATGGAAATCGGTGGATCAAATCAAGGCATGTGACCATGCCCGGCTCGCGCCTTGAGGGGATCCATCGACAAACTATACCGCTACGTTGACGGCTACCGCCATTGCGTCAACAAGAGCCATCGAAGTACCCCGTAATTCTAACCCACGAGAGTGGTACGAATTGGGGGATTAATTCCCTAACTCTAATGCAACGTGAGGAACATATCTAACATCAACCCCTGATGATCCTAGCGGCGATCCATAAAGCCCTAGTTCTTTTTATTATATTACACAACCACAACAATCAACCGAAATCTTTCACTCCGACCGCTACATTACTTCTAGATTTAGAAATAGACTGAGATTATCATAGACACTATCACCGTCCCTATGGGATTCGACTATCTTTTATACTATAACGCGACATCGTCCGCTTGCGGATTGAGCCTGAAGTCGTAGCCTAGGAGCCATATCACGCCTGTCGATAGTGACACCGCCAGGTGGATCCTAGGTGTAGATTGCGGGTGCGTCAATTGGGGAGAAAATTGGGGAGAAAACGTCACTCTGTCGACTCTGACAGAATATTATTGGCTCGGACCGAGCAGCATACGACTCAGAGGGAGTATTTCTTTCAAAAATTTTACATTGACTAGGTTGAGCAACCTAGTTGCTCGGACTGAGTCGAGTCGTTTTACTTAAAGCTCTCTTTGCGTTGAGGCGGACCGAGCATCCTATCTGCTCGGACCAAGTCGGGTTGGATCCAGCCACATATTATTGCTGTTAAAAACTTTTTGCTTCTCGTTTTCTTTTACCCGAATCTTTTTACCCCCGATAATACACCCCCCCCCCCCCCCCGAGCTCCTAACCCTCACCTGACTCGTTCATCTTTCCCCGACGTTTCTGCCCGCTCTGCCACCCGCGTTCACCGGCCCCACCGTCGTCGCCTCACCCCAGTCAGTTGACCCCCCCTCTTCCCCCCTTTCTCTCTCTATCTCCCCCAACCCCCTCTCCTTCTTTCCCCCCCATCCGCCCTATTCGTCGGCGGCCACCGTCGACGGCTCCACCGCCGTCGGCGGCCACCGTCGACGGCGCCACCACCGTCGACGGCGCTGCCGCCCACTCATCCTAACCCCCCCCCCGCTCCCTCCAGTTTGTCGACGGCCACCGTCGACGTCACCACCGCTGTCGACGGCACCGACCATCACCGCCCCCCGTTAAACCCACCCCCCTTCGCCATCGCCTAAACCCTCGCCCGCCACCCAATTTGCTTCGTCGGTCGAAACCCCCCCCCCCCCCCCCCCCCGCCTCCGTCCGCTAGGGCACTGAACGAGCAGCAAAGCTGCTCATTCAAAACCCCTTTCCATCTGTGCCCTAGGGCACAGACCGAGCACTTAGGTGCTCGGTCTCTCACCCACCCCGTGTCGTTCCCTATGGCACATGCTCGTTCAGCTACCCACCCCGAGTCGTACGACTCGTTCACTATCCCCGCCCCGAGTCGCACGACTCGTTCTCAAGACCCGCACCGAGCAAACCTCCTGAGTGCACAACTTGGACCGAGCAGCACTCTGCTCGGCCCAAGTCACAGTATATTTGATTTACACGCATTTTAATCTAATAACTGATGTTTTGTTCGTTTCAAATTATAGGTCCTCTGTTCTTACATCAGTAGCAGTAGAGTGGATCAGCTTGGGGGATCTTTCGCGCGTCCGCATCACCCAAACCCACGGTACACTCGTTCCCTGATCTCTTTTTATACCGTGTCATATTACCGCACTCGTCACTATGGTTCGCACTCACGGATCGACGACCCCTCCCATACGTGGGAAGCGGCCGTCTTCTAGCCCTTCCTCCTCACGACCATATCGTCGTCCACGCACCACTTCCACTACCACTTCCACTACCACACCCTCCACCACAACTTCAGCTGTCTCCCACACCATTCCCACCACCACCACACCTGTCACCTTAGCACCATCCACTGTCGCCACTTCTTCGCCTCCACACCCCTCACCCCCCCCCCCCCTCGATGACCCCACCGCGCACATCCCTACACACGGCATCACTTTCCGCGATGGCACTCACAGAGCGTGATACTCTAGGATCCACCAGCGCCGCCTTGTGCCCACCGTCTTTATAGACGTTCTGGCCCTTAGGTCTCTAGGCATCCTCCAGGGAGTGCACCGCCTCTATCGAGCGATCGGTTTCGACCAATTCCTCGGTGTCCATGCCTCCACCTACACACGCCTATCCCTAGAGGGTCTTAGCTCCCTTGCTTTCACCACTGCAGGTGACGGCATCACATTTCGACTCCTGGATCACGATTACACAGTCACTTTTGAGATGATCCGAGACTACATTCACTTTCCGACCGTCCCTGATCCTAGGGTTGCTTTTTCCCCGACCGTTGACCTCACCGATTTTGCTGCGCGCACCTTTTGGGATGGCATTTCTGGCCTTCCTGAGTACCGCCCCAGCCGGGCGAAGGCATCGTGCATAGTGCACCCGTGCCTTCGATATGCCCAGAGACACCTAGCATGCACCCTCTTCTGTAGACCAAAGGTCAGGACTATGTCTCTCCCTGAGCTTACCCATCTTTGGGGTATGACCCGACCTCTCAGATTTCACCCGGATGGCTCTGTGAGACCATTCATGCTCTCTGACGCAGCCCACTGGATGTGTCAGTGCCTATACCAGACAGCACCACTTACCATTCCACGGATATCTGCTACGGTGGATTCTTTACTATCTTCGCTAGGATGATAGGTATCACCCTCCCTGCTTACTTGCACCGTCCTCCTGGCCCGACATGCCTCACCATAGGCATGCTCGAGCACATGCATATCCTTCGTCCTTACGGTGCTCGTCACTGGCGTTACCTAGTAGGTACAGGCCACGACCCCCACTTGGTCCTCCCAGCCCCTCACCTGACACATATCCCTGCCGTCCAGCTTGACTGGATGATTCCTGCTGTCTTCCTGCTTCCCCCCATTCACGATCTCAAGCCCCCTCTAGAGGCACCTGCCGATGACCCAGACCCACTCTCCTCAGAGTTCGAGATGCTCGATATAGCTGCTCTTGTCGCCAGCCTCCCTGTTCCTCCAGCTCACCCATCTTCAGGAGCCACACCTTCCACCTCTATATATACTGTTTCTACCGTTGTCGAGTCGTCGGGGACTGTCCTCACTTCTTGTCCCGACACTCAGATCACTTCTGCCGCTGTATCAGTGACGGAGGGCACCGATCTACCTTATTCTGACGACGTGATGGATTTAGATGCTCACTCGCTCGACATTGTACCTACTCTCCCCCCTCTTTCGGAGCTGATAGCCTCAGCTCCTCTTGCTGGCACCACCTCCTCCTCACCCATGGCCATATTCACAGAGTCTGTCTCGACGTCTGTCCACACCTCTGTGTCGACGACAGCTCTGTTTTCTACTACCCCAGATTTTCTGACATGCTCACCCTCGCCTACCTTTCACGCCCGACACGGTACCACAGTTGCACCAGGCCACTACTTGCGAGTGGTGACTTATCGGCATCCCTACCGTGCACCCCCCGACTCGACCACTTCCTCGTCTCACTTGACCGCTCTTAAGGAGTTGACGTCCCGCTTACAGCGGGACTTCGACGCCTTCCTCGTAGAGACCAGGACTCATAGATCTAGAGTTGAGTCGGATCTTGCGTCCATTATAGACTTGCTGCGACAGCGAGGCCCGCCCACCGTCATTCTTGCTCACGCTCCTCCCCCGTCTAGCTGGCAAGGCTTTCGTTTCTTTGGGCTTAACAGTGCCTGTAGAACCGGATTCTGTTCCTTGATTCGAACCAGGTCGGACACTGTGACCAGCACCGCACCACTTTGTGCTTCACTGCCTCAGGCTTCTGCAGAGCCTGTTTCTACCACCTCTGAGCCTTCGGTCACAGTCGATCCACTGTCTGCACTCGTATTATATACTGCTGAGCCCTCCACCTCCATCATAGACCTCACCACTAGCTCTCCTCCAGCGTTCCAGCCTGACCTGCCACCACCCACCTCCCCGGGTCCACAGCCGAGGGACCCATCACCACCCCCAGAGGGTGGTGCCTCTACTTGATGTAGTCCATCCCGTCTTTTGCCTTCCCCATATTTTTAGTGCCCATCTATCTTTTTGGGGCCCTGCTTTCACATAGCTTGGGGGAGGATACACCCACGCATGCATCATCCCTCATACTGCATTGCATCATATCATATTTTCTATTTTTATTTTTCTTTCATTACAAAGCTTTTTACTTCATTTCCCCTCCCACACCACCCCTTTAGCATCATCTCCCGCTGACGAGCCTTTTCTTAGTAGTGAGGACACTACTAGGTTAAGCTTGGGGGATGAGCGCTCCCGCTTTATTTTTATTTTTATTTTTATTTTCGCATTTTCTCCCTTATTTTCAGTTTTTATTTTACTTTTTCACCATTTTCCAGCCTCATTTTATTTTTCTCACTTTGCATCATATTTTCGTTTTTCTCCATGCACACATATCTTTTTATTTATTTTCCCTTTCTCTGTTTCTTTCTATTTTTGCTAAGGATGGTAATAAATGATGATATCTCTCTTGGCTTTATTAGTTTTTGCAATGCTCATCTCTTTGGCATGCTATTAGAGTTAATTTCAGTTTTATTATCTATATGCATGCTATTCTATTGGTGATCTGTCTTAATTAATACCGGAAATGAATTGAAAGTCAATTGCTTCAACTAGTATCTAGTATGTTTGATGTTGGGAAATGCACCTAGGTTCATGCATCACTAGAACACTTGGGGCACCTGTTCTTACTATCTTATTCACTTCTGCCTGTATGCCTGTTGACATTGTGATTATTACCGCATGCTATTTTTAGTATTCATTTAGAGAAGTGAAAATTTTCATACCTTATATGAGTTTAGTTAGGGTTTTATTTTATCAAACTGATGTGCACCATCTTATAAGTGAACCGAGAGTCCCATTATCTTCCTTCTCCACATATCTATTTTATCTCTACATATCAGTTGGTTACAACCCCATAGCTACTTTACCGCATCTTACTCCCAATCCCAAAAAGCAAAAGAATAGCTTCTAAATGGGAAAAAAAGAGGAAAAAAAAGAAAAAGAAAATGAATAAATATGATTTTATTTCATTTCATTAGAAGCTATTAATTATTTTGGGAAGAAAAATTAAATTCCATATCATTTCCTTGATGCAACGCCTCAAGCTAAGCTTGCGGGGATAAACCAACTGATCATACGAGTGAGCTTGACGTTAGAGTAATGACGGTGCACATTAGGGAGATTTTATAAAACCCAAACTTTACGAATTACTTTAGTTTTGGAAATTTTTCACGTATCTAATTGAATATCTGAATGGGATGATTCTTTCTATTCTCTATTGCATGATGTATGAATCTTTTGTGCTTCCTTGAGTATCTGTGATTGAAAGGGCGTTGCCAACTCTTTTATACTAGACTCTAGGGATTGCTTGAAACTGATATGATTTGACGGTGTTATTTCAGTAGATCCCTTTTCTTTGCCTATACTGCATGTCATATGATATACGAAACTAGAAATTACCAATAGCATGCATGTTTAGCGCTCAGAGCATCGTGATAAACTTTTTAAGCCTGAGATCTGACCGATTATCCTTAGCACTTTTCTCTTACTTCCCTCTTTTTATTCTTCATTCCTCTTTACTTTCATTTTCTTATTTTCATTTTATTTTCCTCCCGGCGTACCGATTATTCGTCTTCCTCGAGGACGAGTAAGAGGTAAGCTTGGGGGATTTTGATGTGTCCATATTTTACATCATTTGCATATCGTGTTCCTATTGCATTGCATGCCATTTTCGCGTCCGAATCCCACTTTTTACTGCGATTTTGGTATTTCTGACGTTATTTCGAGTTTCGTAGTATATTTTGAGTTTTCAGGGATTTTGGAGCGATTTGGACCGCCGCCTGGGTATGGACACATCCTACGCGCTCATGAGCTTGTTGGCAGGGCTCCGGAGGAGTTCGCCGTGTTCTCGGAGCTGTTGGAGGAGAGAAGGAAGAGAAGGAAGCGAGAGAGCAGAGAGAGAAGCCCATGTTGCTGCAGATGAGTTTCCCAGAAAATGCTCGGACCGAGCAGCTTGCTGCTCGGACCGAGCCATGTCACTTTGCATATGCAGCGGATACGGGTTGATCCGAACCGAGCAGATCATCTGCTCGGTCAGATAGCCCCATTTTTCACTGCCCGAGCAATGCCTGAGCCCCAGACCGAGCTGATCCTACCTGGCCCGAGCAGGGACTACTCGGTTCGGATAGGTCGACTTCCAGATCTCCAAGCACCCGAGCAGCTTGCCTACGCGAGCCAGATTTCTGACCGAGCAGCTGATGCTCGGACCGAGTAGCCTACTCGGTCGGCACTTCCCAGGGCAGTTTTGGAAAGATTTTTGAACGCGTGATGCGCACGATCTGGGCAGCAACTGAAGCTCGCGATTGCGGGCTCGGCTGAGGGAGTTCAGTCTGAGCTTTGTTTTAGGAATTTTTAAGAGGGGCTTTGGGCGATTTTTTTGTAAGAATTTCTGGATTAATTCTTGTAGCAAATTTTGGATCGTTAATTGAAAATTATTGCTTTCTGTTCTTTTCTGGATCTGTTCTTCGTTTGTTCTCGCTGTAAGTTACTTTAGCCCTAATTTCTTTATTGCTGAAATGTTTTCCTCTGTGAAATCGATATTTTTGTGTGTTCCTATCGTCATGAGTGAGTAGATCCCTTCTAGGGTTGATGGGTGAACCCTAGGATTTTAGGGGAAAAATGTAGATCTGGATCCCCATGTTGAATTGGGAATTTAGGGTTGTATTTCGGTAGATCCTACCGAATCCGTAGATAACCCGTACTGGGATCATGCCCACGGTCTGTGGAATTGATGTGCTTAAGGGGTATCTAGGGATTCGAATAGGGAAATCGGTGGATCAAATCAAGGCATGTGACCATGGCTGGCTCGCACCTTGAGGGGATCCATCGACGAACTACATCGCTATGTTGACGGCTACCGCCATTGCGTCAACGAGAGCCACCGAAGTATCCCACAATTCTAACCCACGAGAGTGGTACGAATTGGGGGTTAATTCCCTAACCCTAATGCAACGTGAGGAACCTATCTAACATCAACCCCCGACGATCCTAGCGGCGATCCCTAAAGCCCTAGTTCTTTTTATTATATTACACAAAAACAACAATCAACCCAAATCTTTCACTCCGACCGCTACATTACTTCTAGATTTAGAAATAGACTGAGATTATCATAGACACTATCACCGTCCCTGTGGGATTCGACTATCTTTTATACTATAACTCGACACCGTCCGCTTGCGGATTGAGCCTGAAGTCGTAGCCTAGGAGCCATATCACGCCTGACGATAGTGACACTGTCGGGTGGATCCTAGGTGTAGATTACGGGTGCATCAGCCACCGCATCGGTGAAATAGAGGAGCTGGGTTGCCGATCCATCGAGTGGGTCTGAGATACACGAAAGTTGGATTGTAAAGGTGGCGCTTTGCTCGAGAGGAGAACACCAACAGGGAGCTTCTCGCCTCGGATCCACGATGGGTCTCGTCATCCAGAAGGCTGCATGAAGCAGGACAGATCTCTTCTTCCATTCTTGGCTGAAGGCCAAGGCGTGAGAGGGGTCTACCTTCGGGTGAAGCATCCATCACCGACGTCCTCGATCAGATCTGGGCCAGATCATCACTGGGGACCGGCCGGCCGGCCGGCGATGGAAGCATGTGCATGCAAACCAAAAGTGTGCGGGAGCAAGGATAGGCAGCAAAGAAAGTATCGTAGCTCATGGTTCGATTTGGTTGGAAGCTGGAGGAATCTTATGCATGTATCGCCATGGTGGAGGAGGCGGCGACGTGGGCATCAGCTCGGTAAGGTGGTGCTTTTGGGTTCCCAGTCTCCCAGATCTTATCTCGTTGTTGTTTTTAGTGGACACTTTGGGGGAAACATAGAGGACCTGGATTGGGAATTGTGTGGCTATCCCAATTGCCCCAGGAGGACCCAAGATTATTTTTAATTGGAACGCTTCTTTGCCTTGCGAAGGGAAGCCCGGATTGATGGAAAGGTCATACAGAATCCTCCTTCGAGGTTTGAAGTCTTCCCCTCATTAGGAGTTGGCCTTTCCGACCCTTAGTTAGCGAAACGAATCATTATCGACGTGGTTGGTAACGTGAGTGTTTACTCTTTCCACAAATGGTGCCAGATGTTTTGGGGTGTTTTCTCACCACAGGTTGATAGGCTGGAGACCTGGATGTCGTATATGTCATGTAAGACGGGGATGACCTTTGGGGTCGATCGATGGCACGTTCACTTGAGTAGGAAGGTGCGGGTCCGTGCCTTGGTGTGTCGAGGGGTAGCCTCGGTGGGACGACAACCTCCGAGAACAGTCTGACAAACGTGCTCTGGCACGAGGGCATTCGAATCCGAGCGAGGGATCGCCAAAGGGAAGCTTCGACGGCGGTGACGACTCCTTCGATCTACAAGATGAAGAACTCATCAGGGGGGTCGGGCATTGGTTTCGACCAATTTCCCTCTGATGCCAAAGTCAGATCTGGTCTGAAGGATGCTCGATGGGATCCAGTATGGCTCATGGAGAGGCCGATACGCGAGTCCTCGGGCCGAGCTTTGGAGGAGAATGTATAAGGTGGAAGAAGGTGTGAGAGTTTGTATGTGATACCTCCATTGTAGATCTCGGAGATCCGCACCCTTGAGATGATGCCTCTCCCCCCTTCATATAGACGAGTCATCCTCTCGTTGTAATGGACCATGATTGCCGTCACTGATGGGGACGTGCTAAGTGGGGAATGTTGACCCCAATAATTGCCACGTTTTATGAAGGGATGAATGCCATGAAGGTGGAGTGATGGCCATGAAGGTGGTTGCCATAATTGGCGAGTGCTCCCTTGGTTTGGGAAGCGATTTCCTCCACTACGGATAGTGGACGGTCTTATGGATCTTCGTCTTGGGTGGGAAGCGTGACTCGCTGGTAAGGTCCTTGGGCCAGAGCCCAAGGCCGTAGTGGGTTGGTTGACTGGTCGTGGTTGACTTGACTTCTCTGGGCCCGGTCGAAATGGTTGTATCAATGTGGAAGAAGGTGTAGAGTTGTATTGTGCTACCTCCATCTTAGATCTCGAAGAGAGTCCCTTGAGATGATGCCTCTTGCCCTTATATAGGTGAGTCATCCCCTCTGTTGTAATGGGCCATGATGAGACCTTATTGCCGTCTTTGATGGGGACATGCTAATAGGGAAAATGTTGAACCCTATAATTGCGCTCGTTTGATGAGGGGATGAATGCCATGAAAGTGGGATATGATTGCTGGAGTGATGGCTTTGAGTGGTTGTCATAATTGGCAGGTGCTCCCTCGGTTTGGGGAGCGATTTCCTCCACTACGGAAAGTGTGCGGTCTTTTGGGCCTTCGTCTCGGGTGGAGAAGACCTGCCCGTGAGGTCCTTGGGCCAAAGCCCAAGGCCGTAGTGGGTCGGTTGACTAGTCATGGTTTACTTGGTTCCTCAGGGCCCGGTCAAAATGGTTATATCAATTACCCCCATCATCTGAGCTCTACCATTGTTGAGGTTGAAATCGGAAGATGTAGTATAAGGGGGAGGAGTGGCTCCTTTTGTAAAATTGGTTTGACTTGCAGAGTCGGTTGGAGACAATAATTGGTCAATTTGAGATTCGTTCGGTTGCCAGGGGAGTGGCTCCGTGACTTACGGCCGATGAATGAGTAGGTCGGCTAGTTGGGGGAGTGGCCCCATGACTTACGACTGAGGAGGAGACATTGGCCTGCTGGGGAGTGGCCCCCAACTTTACGGCGAATCGGATGGGTCGACCTGTCGGGAGTGTTGCCCCCAGCTTTACGGTCAATAGGTTGGTCGACCTACTGGGGGAGTTGCCCAGGCTTACGGTCGACGGGTGGTCGACCTGCTGGGGGAGTTTCCCCCAGCCTTACAGTCGAAAGGTTGATTGGCCTACTGGGGGTTGCCCCAGCCTTACGGTCGATAAAGTGATCGGCCTGCTAGGGGAGTTGCCCCAGCCTCATGGTTGATGTGGTCGGTCTGCTAGGGGAGTTGCCCCCAGCAATACGATCGACGGGTCGATTGGCTTGCTGGGAGAGCTATCCCTAGTGTTATAGTAGATCGAGTGATCGGCCTACTGGGGGAGTTGCCCCAGTCTTACGGTCAATGTGGTCGGTCATTGAGACTTGGTACTATTGATATGTTGGAATAAAATTTGTGATGTTCTTTCCTTCTTGTACTTTTATTGTTCTGTACTAACATGCAGGGACCTGTACCTTTGCCTTGGTACCACTCAGACGCGTATTGGGTTAGGGTTTCGCAGCTCCAGCCTAAGCGGGCCTAGTCACGCTTCGCCTCCGTTGTTTTGGGAAGCGGGGCGTGACAGGTTTTAGTGGTGGCCCATGCAGGTCTACGTCCCAATCTTTCTGCAAGTACAGAACAGTAAGAGTAAGGACATTCAATTTTGATATTCAAACATTGTACGAGTCTAACCTTCGCCTTTCTGTCAATAAGATGGTCGGACGACGCGTTACCCGATCGGGAAACTTAGGCGATGGAGTTTCGGAGGACCAGGGCGGAGAGTTCTGTCAGTTTTTGGGTGTGATGAGGGAGATGCTGGATGTTTAGCATCAGCTGGTTCAGTAGTCTCAGCGTGCTGCCCAGGCCCCACCTGTTGCACCACCTCCACCTCCGCCTGCTCCGCGAGCTGCTCCGGGAGTGAAGCAGTTCAATGAGCTGCAGCCGAAGACCTTCTCTGGGAAGGAAGGACCTCTGGGTGCCGATGAGTGGATCCAGAGCACTGAGGAGAAGTTGGTTGCTGCCAAGATTCCAGATGAGACTCAAGTAGAGATCGCGAAGATGCAGCTGACTGAGATTGCCCGAAACTGGTGGCGTATTGAGGAGAGGCGTCTGCATAAGCCTGTGGAGTGGAAGACTTTTCGCCACATGTTCAAGGAGAAGTACTTCACCAAGGCGGCTAGGAGAGAGCTGATGGACAGATTCGTGGATCTGAAGCAGAGGGACATGACGATCGATGAGTATGAGGCTGAATTCGAGATGCTGAGCCGATTTTCCCCGCACATGGTGAAGAAAGAGGAGAACCGAGCTGAGCGGTTCCATCAGGGACTTCGTCCGAAGGTCCAGGCTTCCATGTCCTCTGCTAGTTTCTCGACTATGAGGGAGGTGTTAGATGCTGCGAAGAACCATGAGACGATTTCGCACCTGCCTGACACTCCAGAGGACAGAGGAAAGCGCCCTATGGAGCAGTACCGGCCACCTGCCAGGCCGATGATGAGGCCAGTCCAGACTGTGCCATTCAAGAGACCTGGAGCACCAGTGCAGCAGCAGAGCAAGGCTCCCTGCCATTTCTACGGCAAGCCCGGACATGTTCAGACCAACTGTCGGAGGAAGCTGGGACTGTGCCTACTTTGTGGTGATGCTTCGCATGCTGTGAAGGACTGTCCTAGAGCCCGCACTGCTGTTGTTGGAGCGCCAGCCCCGTTACAGATGAGGGCACCTGCTCCGGTTCAGAGAGGACCCGCCGTTCGTGGACCACCCTTGGTGCCCCAGAGGCAGCTATACCAGCGAGCAGTGCAGCCCCCGAGGCCGGCCTATACTATGACTGCTGTGGAGACCAATGAGCTGGATGGAGTGATTGCAGGTAATAACTTGACCTAGTCTTTTCATTTCATAATTATATTGTATTGCTAGTCTTGTTAGTGTTGTTTGTTTGTCTGATTGTTAGAGTAGTGTTTGACCTTAGACCCTTGTTTTTCTTAGGCACCATTCTTGTGTCCTCTCACCCCGCTTTGGCTTTGTTTGACTCAGGTGCATCTATGTGCATCATATCCCGGATGTTTATAACAAGGCACTCCATTCCTACCTATACACTCCCTAAGTGTTGGGACATCACTACTGGGGACGGAGTAGTGACGGTGAATCTGGAATGTCGGTTGATTCCTTTAGTGGTTAGTGGACATGAGCTATATGCAGATTTCATCGTCCACGATCTGCCGCATTTCGATGTCGTCCTTGGCATCGATTGGCTGGGAGATTTCCACGCTTCGATCGATTGTCACAACAAGAGAGTGGTTTTCTGGATTCCAGGTCATCTGGAGTTCGAGTTCCGTAGCCGAGACGTGTCGCTTGGACCCATCAGATTTCGGGCCAAGCCGGAGGTGCCGATGATAGCAGCATTGCAGATGGAGATAGAGATCGACCGACCAGCAGTTGTCAGAGACTTTGATGACGTCTTTCCGAAGGATATCTCGGGTCTGCCACCCGACAGGGCTTTGGAGTTCGGTATCGATCTGATGCCGGGTGCGCAGCCAATATCGAAGGCGCCGTATCGGATGGCTCCCGCGGAGCTTGAGGAGCTGCGGAAGCAGTTGGATGAGTTGTTGCAGAAGGGTTTCATCCACCCTAGTGTGTCACCGTGGGGTGCACCAGTGTTCCTCGTGAAGAAGAAGGATGGGTCCCGCAGGATGTGCGTAGATTATCGAGGATTGAACGCTGTTACCGTGAAGAATAAGTATCCGCTGCCGCGCATCGACGACATATTTGATCAGCTGGGAGGTTCGAGAGTTTTCTCGAAGTTGGACTTGAGGAGCGGTTACCATCAGTTAAAAGTTAAGAAGGATGGCATCCCGAAGACAGCTTTCCGGACGAAGTACGGGCACTATGAGTTTGTAGTGATGCCATTCGGCGTGACCAATGCTCCAGCTGTGTTCATGAATCTTATGAACTTGATTTTCTACGACTTCCTGGATAAGTTTGTCATTATTTTCATCGAAGACATTCTTATTTACTCGAAGTCTGAAGAAGAGCACAGTTGTCATTTGAGGACAGTGCTGGAGACGCTGAGGCGACACAAATTATATGCCAAGTATAGCAAGTGCGAGTTCTGGCTGGACAGAGTCGCGTTCCTGGGACACGTGGTGTCTGGTGATGGCATATCTGTGGATCCGGAGAAGGTCAGAGCAGTCAAAGATTGGCCGACTCCGCAGTCAGCATCCGACATCAGGAGTTTTCTTGGTCTAGCAGGCTATTATCGGCGGTTCATTAAATATTTCTCGAGGATTGAGGAGCTGATGACGAAGCTGACGAGGAAGGATGAGGAGTTTCTGTGGTCTGATGCTTGTGAGGAGGCTTTCAGTATCTTGAAGGCAAGGTTGACCACGGCACCAGTTTTGACGGTATCGGATCGGATCGGAGGCTTTGAAGTTTATTGTGATGCATCGGGGAAGGGCCTGGGATGCGTTTTGCATCAGCATGGCCATGTGGTCGCGTATGCTTCTCATCAATTGAGGACTCATGAGAAGAATTACCCGACGCACGATCTGGAGTTGGCAGCAGTGATCTTTGCGCTGAAGATCTGGAGGCAATTCTTGCTGGGTGAGTGTGTGAAGATTTTTACAGATCATAAGAGCTTGAAGTACATATTCACCCAGTAGGAGCTCAACATGCGTCAGAGATGATGGTTGGAGCTCATGGCTGACTACGAGATAGATTTGCAGTATCATCCGGGGAAGGTGAAAGTTGTGTCAGACGCCTTGAGTAGACTTCCCACTGCTATGGTGCATACTGCTGACTGGAGGATTCAGCATGAGCTGAAGGAGATGGATTTGGAGGTTGTCCTACCTGGTGTGGTTCATACTTTCATGAATTTGCAGATTCAGTCCATGATCGTGGATCAGATCAAGGCAGCACAGGCGGGATACCCGAAGTTGCAGAGGATCAGGAGGCAGGTTGAAGCTGGGCTGCGAGCGGAGTTCGTGATTCATGAGGATGGTTCGCTGCGGTACGGTAGCAGACTCTGCGTACCTGCGGGTGATGTTCGGGAGGAGCTTTTGAGCGAGGCTCATAGCTCGCTTTATTCTATACATCCTGGTGGCACCAAGATGTATAAGGATCTTTGACAGAATTACTGGTGGATTGGCATGAAGAGGAGTGTGGCACGGAGCGTTGACAAGTGTTTGATATGCCAACAGGTGAAGGCCGAGCACCATCGTACTGTTGGGTTGCTGCAACCGCTTCCTATTCTGGAGTGGAAGTGGCAACATATTACGATGGATTTCGTGACTGGATTACCTCGGACCCCGAGGTAGAACGACGCAGTCTGGGTGATCGTAGATCGGTTGACCAAGTCTACGCATTTCATTCCTTTTCGAGTGGGCCGGTCTACGGAAGCTTTGGCGAGGAAATATCTTGAGGTAAAATTTCGTTTCTACTTCTTTTGATTTTCCTCATTGGGTTAGTTGTGATGTAGACCATGTACGTGCAGGAGATTGTACGCTTACACGGGGTCCCCGTGAGCATCGTGTCTGACAGAGATATGAGGTTCACATCTCAGTTCTGGAGAAGTCTATAGGAGCATTTGGGTACGAGTCTGAGTTTCAACACGGCGTATCACCCGCAGACCGACGGCCAGTCCGAGAGGACTATTCAGATTCTGGACGATATGCTGCGAGCTTGCACACTCGACTGGAAGGGATCTTGGGAGGACCATCTACATTTGGTGGAGTATTCTTATAACAACAGCTACCAGGCGAGCATTGGCATGGCGCCATTTGCTGCCTTATATGGGAAGAAATGTCGATCGCCACTGAGCTGGGATGACGTTGGAGATCGGTAGTTGTTGGGTCTAGAGATGATTGTTGAAGCTGTGGATGTCGTGAGAGACATCAGAGAGAAGCTCAGAGTTGCGCATGATCGCTTTAAGCATTGGACTAATGCCAAGAGGAGACCGTTGGAGTTTCAGCCTGGAGATCATGTTTTCTTGAAGATTTCTCCGAACCGCGGAGCTATTCGTTTCGGGAAGAAGGGGAAGCTGAGCCCGAGGTTTATTGGACCTTTTGATGTGCTGGAACGTGTGGGAGCAGTGGCCTACCGCCTTGCTCTGCCACTGATCACTCCTTATTTTACACTTTTTTTACCGCATTTTTGCATGCCATTTAGATCGCCCAAATCATGTTTTTTCACGATATATCGACGATATTGCGATGCTTTTCACGATTTGTTGTTTTTGTCGCATTTCAGGTGATTTGGCGCGATTTGGAGTGATCTCGAGATGCGCTTACTCCAGAGGGTCACCGACGACCTCCCCGTGGGGTATTTTTGCTGTTGGAGAGGAGCGGAAGAAGAACGGACGTCGCAGGAGCGACGAGGAGGCCAAAACAAGCAATCTGGGCATTTTTAGTGTCCCACTCGGCCGAGTGGAGGAGCCACTCGGCCGACCAGCGAGACACCGCTCGGCCGACCAGATCAGACACGATTCCTATGTGCACTCGGCCGAGCGACGGAGACCACATCGGCCGAGTGACGAGACCCCGTCCGCTCGAGTGGCACCCAGACGAAGCCCTTCAAAAATCGCCATGTTACTGTTTTTCGGCTGCCTGAGCTTCAGAAGACCCACTCGGCCGAGTGGATAATCCCGACCGCCCGAGTACCATGAAGCCATCGGCCGAGTGATGACAACTCACTCGGCCGAGCAGCCCCCGAAGTGAAGACCCCTAAAGATCGAGACTTACTGGAAATTTACAGGGTTTTCACTCGGCCGAGCGACTTTTGTCACTCGGCCGAGTGCGACGCGCTGCCTGTAGCGAAAATTGCGGAAAACAGGCTGCGCAGGGGTATTTTGGTCACAGTTTTTGGACGATTTTGAGGGGTATTTAACCCCTGTTTTTACCCTAGTTTTGAGAGCTTTTCTCTTAGATTTTTTGTAGCCTTTTTAGATTAGCTTTTTTAGTTTTATTCTTGAGATTGGAGAAGAAACAAAAGTTGATTTTTGTTGGATTAATTGAAGAACTCCATTGGTTTGCTTTTCTCTTCTCTAAAAATTCTATTTTTATTGCATATCTCAATATTGTGATGAATTCTATTGCTTATTTCATTGATTATTTTTGTGATCTTGCTATGAATTGTGAGTAGTCGCCACGTCTTGGGGCGTGGGGATGAACCCTACAAGCCCTATTTCATGATTGTGATGAATTGGTAGGAATTTTGCTAGAATTGCTATTAGGGATTAGATTGGGATCAATTTACTACGGATGGCTAGGAATTCACATCGATTGGGATTTGCAAGAGATTGGATCCCAATTCGATAGGAAACCCTAGAAATCCGAATTGGTTTGGAACTGAATTTCCGTAGTATCGGTTTGCAAGAGATTGGACCGATACTAGGGTTTCCGGTTGCAATTCCGCGCCGATACCCGTTTGCAAGAGATTGGACGGGTAGGAACTATCCCAAACTAGGTCGCGGACCGAGTTTGAAAGAGATTGGGCTCGGTGCGCGATTGAACGATGATGTTGATCCTAATGCTAGCTTCCCTAGGCTAGGGTTTGCAAGAGATTGGACCCGAACCTAGGATAGCTATAGACCGGCAACAGCGCGAGAGCGTGAGCTTGGTTCTACATTCAGTTGCAACTAGTTCATCCAAAATCTTATTCTAGCGATTTTGATACCGATGAACCACTTTTGCGAAATATGGTGAGTAGCGGGAATTCCCCATTCCCTAGACTTCCTTTATTTGATTTGATATTTCCGTACTTTGTCTGACGATTGTGACAGGATCGCCAAAGGCAAATTTCTCCCTTTTTAAAATAGCCAGGTTGATTGGAACAAGCACGGTCATTCGTCCTCCCTGTGTTCGATAACCCGCTCGCTGCTACACCGTGCACTTGCGGTAAAACTACAACCGTTCTTTAGGGTTACATCCCGAAGCGATCAAGTTTTTGGCGCCGTTGCCGGGGAGGCGATTGCGTTTGATCTTACCACCCTAGCTATTTCTTTTTATTATTATTATTATTATTATTTCCATTTCTTTATTTTTACCTAACCCTTCCACGGTGCTAATCATTTCTTTGAAACTCTGTTTTTCCCGTGCATGTACACGAGATCTACGGCGGATCCCGAAGCTATATTGTTTGATCCCGAGATCGAACGTACCGCGCGGAGACTTAGAGCGAAAAGGAGACAAAATCCGGAAGGGAGGTTTATGACCAACCCGGAAACTGCGGACCAATTAACGGCAAGGATGGCGAGGATAATTTCTATTCGAGATAGGCTTCGGCCTAAGACCTCTTCTACGACCTCATCCATTGCCATGCCGGAGTTGGCGGCTGACAAGAACTTCGAGCTTAAGACTGGACTAGTGGTTCTGATGCAGCAGGATCCATTTCATGGGAATGCCCATGAAAATCCACACTACCACATCCAATTATTCCTGTCGAAGTGCGCCACATTTCAGATGCCGGGGGTCTCCATCGATGCCATCAGACTGCGCCTCTTCCCCTTCACGCTAAAAGACAAGGCACTCTATTGGTTGAGGACGCAGGCTGAGGGTGTTTTCACCACTTGGGACGAGTTGGCGAGTGCATTCATTGACAAGTTCTATCCGCCCTCCAAGACGGTGAAGATTCGGAGCGCTCTCATGTCCTTCAAGCAAGGACCCCAAGAGACGCTCTATGAGGCTTGGGAGCGTTTTAAAGATCTGCAGCACCAATGCCCGCACCATAGTATAGAAGATTGGGAGCTAGTTCATAGCTTCTACAACGGTCTCCAACCGGGGACCAGACAAATTATTGATGCCGCGGCGAATGGTGCTATCTTGTCTAAGACTCCCGAGGAAGCTACGGCCCTAATTGAGGAGATGGCCTCAAACAATCAACAATGGGGCGATGAGCGAGGACACTCTACGTCCTCCTTGAAGCCAACTAGTATCTATGAGGCGAAGGCCGTAGCGGAGCTTACAAGCAAGTTTGATTCTCTCCACAAGGTAGTGGAGAGACTGGAGAAGTTTATCACGGAGCCCCAAGGAACCCCTTCCACCTCCGCTCCAACGAACCAAATGTGTGATTGGCAAGACCAATCTCAAGCCATGTATGCGGGAGGAGAGCAAGGAGAAGGATCCTTGGAGCAAGTACAATATGTCGCGGGGAACCAAGGATATTGGGCCAATCCGGCCATAAGAAATCATCCCGGATTCTCCAACAACGAAGGAGCTTTGAACCCGCCACAACAACCACCTCAACAAGTTCGACCACCACCACCCCAACAACAACACTATCCGCCGAGGGGGCCTCCACAACAAAATTTCCAACCGAAGCAACAAGTCCCACCATATAGGCCGCCCGGATACAACCAATGGTGGAGGAATCAAAATCAAAACCCTCCACAAGCTCAACAACGATCCGACTTCGAAGCTAGAGTGGAGGCGTTTATGGTCGAGCAAAATAAGGTCAATGCTACCTTGAAGGCGAGGCAAGACTCCCTTAATACCGTTGTGGCTCAAATATCAGAGAAATTGGCGTTGCTCAATCAGAACACTCAACGATTGCCGGCGCAACCCGAGCAAAACCCACGGGGCAACACCGGCCACATCAATGCCGTAGTTGCCGTTACTACTAGAGGCGGGAAGGATACCACCCCCGCCATGATTCCTACCAAGGAGCCCGTGGAGGAAAGCTTGGAGCCAATTGAGCCGGTAGTTGAAGTTGATAAGGAGAAAGAGCCACAAGAAAAGGAGAAATCTAGAGCTGAGCAATTGATTGAGGAAAGGCGCTTCATGCCACCGGTCCCATTTCCCCAAAGGCTTGCTAGAGTGAAAATGGAGAAAAGGCTAGCAAGGTTTCTCGAGTATCTTAGAGGAGTTAGCCTCAACATTCCCTTCCTCGACGCCATCGTGGAGATCCCCACATATGCTAAATTCTTAAAGGACTTGATTTCGGGGAGAAAGAGGAAGGAGAAGATTATGCTAGCCGAGGAGGGCTCTTGGTTCACCAAGAGAGAGAAGGAGCCGGCCAAATTTAAAGACCCGGGGAGTTTTCGGATTCCTTGCACCTTGGGCGGCGTCCCTCTTCAAAAGGCGTTGGTAGATCTTGGGGCTAGTGTGAGCCGCATGCCTCTCTCCATGTTCTTAAGGCTAAACACCGGGACGAAGTTGAAACCTACCGACATGCGGATACAATTGGCCGATGGGTGATTAACAAGGCCGGTAGGGATCGCCGAAGACATCCCGCTACAAGTCCCGGGGGGAATATGCTTGCCATGTGACTTCGTGATCATGGAAGTTAAGGAGGAGGGAGATACTTCATTGATACTTGGACGCCCGTTCCTCGCCACCGCCGGAGTCATTGTCGACGTGCGTGAAGGTAACCTAACTTTAAATGTCGGCAACATCGAGGTGGAGCTTCACATTCCTAAGGCTATGAAACACATGCCTTACCACGAGGATCTTGACTACATGGACCTCCTTGATGAGGTGATAGAAGAGGCGATCCCCCACTCGATTGGCGCTCTATTCGATGAGGATTTCGAGGAAGGCCCGGATTTAGGCCAAGATGAGAAGATAGATGATTCCCCCGACCTCTCCGCTGAAAATGATGAAGGCGACGCTGATGTCGCAAGGATTCGAGAGCTATGCAAGCTCTCGAAATTAAAGTCTCCGAAGAAAGCCCCGCCGATACGGAAATCGGCGTCACCGGTGAAACCGTTGACCGGAGCAAACGCTAGCTTGGGGGAGCCTCCCCCCAACACTATTCGAGACAAGAGACCACCGAGGGAGAACACACCGCCGCAACTTCCGAATCCAAGCGTTCTCCCCGGAAAGTTTGATGGGTGCATCTCATATGCACCGAACATCCCGCATTAATTGAAAATCATAGGGGGTCGAGCTCACGACCTTAAACGAGCGCTTGTCGGGAGGCAACCCGACGGTTATTGCTTTATTTTTACTTTTTCTTTATTTTTGTTTTAGAAATTTTTAGTGTTTTGAGTCGTTCGCCCAAAAATTTTGTGATAACGGGTCCTATTTTTCTTGACAGGAGAGGAGATAGGCAAATCCATCATGAGGAGGATGAACGAGACGACGAGGAGCGCCCCAGGAAGACGCTCGATGCCTAGGAGTAAGATGAAATCGACTTGAGGAAGAAAGACGGAGTTTAGAGCCCAAACGAAGACAAACGGCAGAACATAAGGCTCACTCGGCCGAGTATACTAGTCACTCGGCCGAGTACACAAGTTCGTTCGGCCGAGCCGCTCACGAACGAGGGAAGTCTGTTGTACCCAACTCTCTGTTTATTTTCCTAAATTCAGTATAACTGCTACTCGGCCGAGTATATATTTTCACTCGGCCGAGTAAAACGGATACGTTCCTAAGGCGAGTCTTGCCGAGTAGCTTGAGCCACTCGGTCGAATGGACTTACTCCACTCGGCCGAGGCTGGCAAAGCCACTCAGCCGAAGCGTAAGCGGGGATGATTTTCCATTGATCCCACTCGGCCGAGTGACCTAGTCACTCGGCCGAGTCGTAACTTTTATTATATAAGGGGCTGAGGGGAGGCACGTTTTTCGAAACGCAAAAAACCCAATCGCTCGCCCGACCCTTCAGCTCCTCTCGCCCGCTCGCCTCGCTCGCGCCCTCACTCGCCCGACCACCGGTCGCCGCGCCGCCGCTCGGCCCGCCAACGCCGGCCGAGCACCGCCGCGCCTCGCCCGAGTCGCCGCCGGCGGCCTCCGCTCCGACCACCTCCGGTATCGCCTGTTTCGCCCTCTTTCTCCTCTTTTTGTGTATTTTTCGAGGATCCATGTGTTTAACGACCCCCAAACCCTAATCAATTTCTATATCTATCTAATATACCCCTAATGCTCTATACGTTTTGAATATTACCCGCTGATATCACCATTTCATGCGCAGGTTGTTTTTGGGAGCTTAGGGGAGCCAAGGGGAGCTTCTACGGACTGATTTGGGCTTCGCGGAGGCGCTATCTTCGCACTCTTCCATTGCTTAGCACTCGCGGCGTGTCAGGGTACACTCTTTCCTTTCTTTTGCACACGCCGCACTTTTTACACTTTTCGGCGCACGCTCGGGGCCCATATGCCACCCCGGACACGGCCGCGGTCGAGGAGAGCTTCCGCCAAGCGGAAGCGGTCGGATGACGCCGGCCCCTCCCACGAGTTGGAGGACTCTCCTCCGCCTTCTCCCACACACCCCATCCACCCAGCACAGCCTGCAGGCCCCGCACACCCCGCACAGCCTGCAGCGCCCACACAGCCCGCACAGCCACTCCCTGCCGCTCCACAGCCACCACCTCCGGCTCCACTGGTCGGGCCGCTCGGGATTACGTTCCGAGACGATGCACACCGCGCCGTCTTCGAGCGTATCTCCCAGCGCTCGATTGTACCCTCCAGGTTTGCACACCTTGCTGACCTAGGACGCCTGGGGGTACTAGAGGGGATGCTCACGTTGTACGACAACGTGGGCTGGTGAGATTTCTTTCAGGTGTCGGCGGACACGTTTATCCGTCCGACACTTGAGGTACTTAGTTCGATCGCCTGGACCGACGAGGGATGCTCGTTTCGGTTCATGGACCGGGAGTGCCAGGTCACTCTCGATATGATGAGAGCATTTTTCTCGTGGCCCGCTGTCCCCGGAGCCGATCGCAGTTACGGTCCCACCCATATCCCCCACCTTCCTTCGACGCCGGTGCCTTCTGGTCCCGGATTACGGGTCTTCACGCTGCCTTTGACCCTAGTAGGGCCAAGGCCTCGGCCATTGTCCATCACTGCCTCCGTATTGCTCAGCGCCTTATGGCGACGACCTTTTTGGCCAGATATGAGCCGGGCACGATGTCTACGCCGGAGCTCTACATGCTCTACGCGATGACCCGTCCCAGAGCTCTATCTAGGGATGGCGATGAGCTTGTCCCTGCCGTTGTGATTGATGTCGCGGCTTGGTTTTTGGACCGCATCATTGTATCGGTGGGCGCTCACTCACCGATATGCTGCGGCGGCCTGATCACCCTGCTTGCCCTTATGACCGGTGAGGACTTCCCTGACGACCTGCGACGAGTATCGGGCCCCACTTCTTTGTCGATCGATGTTATGGCCCGGATGAAGATGCTTCGTCCGCACGGTGAGCGTCACTGGGTCTGGTTGCACGGCCCTTACTATGCCGATTACATGATTCTTCCGAGCCCAGCTCGGACTCAGATTGCACCAGCCCACGTCGACTGGCTCCCTGCGATGGATGTTCTCATCCCCGCTGCTTACGTGCTCGAGGCCGAGGAGGCCGAGCAGGCCCACGCTGCCCCCGCAGACCCTGTTGCACCTGCCGCGCCTGCCGCCCCTGTTGACCCCGTGGCCCCTCAGCCTATACCTGATGTTTCCGCTGCTCCTGACACCTCTGTCCCCACCTCTGTCGGTGTCGGGAGTACCTTAGCTGAGCCCACCTCCACTGCTTCCGCGGCTGTCACCACCACCACTGGCCCTCTGTCTGCTGAGCCTGTTTCTTCTACACCACCCGAGCACCCGCCGACCGTAGTTGAGTGCGGAGAGCCCTCTGTTTCCACTGCTGCTGTATTTTCCGAGAGTGTCGTGGCATCTGTCCACACTTCTGTGCCACTGACCTCTCTGGCCGTCTCGCTGCCACTTTTGCACTCTTCTTTTGTTGCCGCTGCCTCCACTTCTCACCAGCCGGTGCCCCGGCCTCACACTGAGGCCAGGCCCACATTTGCGAGCGCATCGCCTTTCGTTCCCTTCCCCGCTGAGCCCGTCACATACGCGACCCGAGTACGCCAGCCCCGCCCTGCACAGCCCCGCCCGGTGCGTCCCTCTGCACCACCTCCCCTTGACACTGTACTTCAGAGCATTCGTGCTCTAGAGGGGGCGGTGAGTGGCCTCCGAGGCGACCTTAGGACCCTGTCCTCCACCGTCTCTGCGATGGCTGACCGCTTCGACCTGCTCCCACAGATTCACTACTGTCTTACCCAGGTCCTGGAGCGTCTCCCCCGCGTACCGCCACCCACCCAGCAGGTTCCCACCCACACTTCCACACACACTCAGCCTGCTACCACTTCCACACCCACACCCGCTCAGCGGCCTGTCCAGCCACCACCACCACTTCCGCCTCAGGACGGAGACGGCGCAGCACCACCTTCTTAGGCACCCTTGATGCCATCGATTATTCCTGCCGTTGTGCTGCCCGTTTATGCTGGGTCCTGTTGCATTTTTGCCCCCCCTCCCCTCACTTATTTTGGGTTTCTCATTCAGATCGTATCCTTATATATCTTTTTTTGGGAGAGAGGGAGAGTTTTGGTGTCCCACCTTTATATCTGTATCACTCCTATCTGTGCATGCATCATGTCCGCATCATATTTTTCGTTTCTTTATTTTTCATTTATTTTCCTTTTTTCCCCCATCATGCATGCATCCTCACTTACCCCTCACACTTCTTGTCTCTCGGTGTGCCACACTTTGCACATTGAGGACACTGTGCCATTTAGCTTGGGGGAGTGAGTTCTCACGTTCTTTTTCGGTTTGCCACCTTTATTTTTAGTTTTTCACGCCATTCTTCTCTTTTGCACTTATTTTTCATAATTTTTCTTTTATTTTGCCATGCATCACGTTTTTCTTATTTTTCTGTGTGCCGCATTGTAAATAGTTCTATTTTCCCTTTATCTTTATTTCTTTCTTTTTCATCTCATGCTAGAGATGATTTTTCTGTGATGATGATGACGTGGAGTTAGCTTATTCTATATGCATTCTTTATTTGTCATGTCTTAGACTTTATTTTTGATATCATATGCTATGACTTGCCTTGCATCTAGAGATAGTAACCCACACTTTTTCCACATGAAAATGGATGAAATTTTATTATTAGCTGAGTCTGAATATTCATATGTATGCTATCACAGAAAACACACCAAGATTCATGCATTGAATGCCTATATCTGGAGTACTGATTTCTTTTCCTATATCACTTCTATATGCATGAATTGTACATTTCACTTCAGGATGATTGAATGATGTTAGCTATGATAAATCTGGATTAGTTAGCTTTTTTGTGATCGAAACTGAGTAGATTAGATTACCCTGCTGAAGTTGTTGTGCATGTCTTATAGAGTGAACCGAGTGATATATTTATTTCTTTCTCCACAAATCTTGAACATCATTTCTCTACTTTTAAAATCATTGGTGAATCTCCCCTTAGCGATTCTATCATATGGCATTTCCCCCGCTATTAATTCCTAGCTCCAAATTTCTTATTCAAAAAAAAGGAGAGAGAAAAGAGAAAATATTCTTGTATATCATTATCTCTCTTTGAGTTGGGATCGTTGTGTATATATGCTATTGCTTCAAAAGAAAAAAAGAAAAAAAGAGAAAAAAAAAGAAAAGAGGAAAAATCCTCAATAAAAGATCTCATCTCACTTTCTTTTCTTTCTCTTCTCTTTTCGTTGCTTTTGGAGCTTTATAAAAATGGGGATGTAAATATTTTTTATGCCACCACGCTTATAGATAAGCTTGGGGGAGGGGATCCATTGATGTGTGAGAGAGTGACTACTTGACGTTGCACGACAACCTAGGCTAAGTAATATTCTATACTCAATGAGATTATTTCTAGCTTTACGACATCCAGAAATCTAAGCCTAGCATTCATATCATGAAATCCATACTTTTCTATTCTCTCTATTCTATAGTGTGGTACTCTTATACTCCGGATAGAAAGCATTCAATTGAAAAGTGTGTGATCTGTGATTTGTATACCGCTTTAAATGATTCAGACGATGTTAATTCTAAGATTATTCCGTTTTTCACGATTATATTGTTGTTCGTGGGTTTTCTATTTCTATTTGCACTATTATACTATGATATCAAAATAAAATTCTTTGACATGTGTTTTTCGTTCAGTGCATGCTATATGAGTAAGCGGAACCCACGTCCTGAGGAAATGATCTAGCAGCCTACATCATCGCTTCTTTCTTTCTTCTTTATTTTTATTTCGTTTTTCATTCTTCTCCGTTTTTCATTCTTCATTCTTCGCCGTTTTCGCTTTTCGAATCCACCGGGTTCGCCTTTTACTTATATTCCTCGAGGACGAGTAATAGGCAAGCTTGGGGGATTTTGATCACTCCTTATTTTACACTTTTTTACCGCATGTTTACATGCCATTTAGATCGCCCAAATCATGTTTTTTCACGATATATCGACGATATTGCGATGCTTTTCACGATTTGTTGTTTTTGTCGCATTTCAGGTGATTTGGCGCGATTTGGAGTGATCTCGAGATGCGCTTACTCCAGAGGGTCACCGACGACCTCCCCGTGGGGTATTTTTGCTGTTGGAGAGGAGCGGAAGAAGAACGGACGTCGCAGGAGCGACGAGGACGCCAAAACAAGCAATCTGGACATTTTTAGTGTCCCACTCGGCCGAGTGGAGGAGCCACTCGGCCGACCAGCGAGACACCGCTCGGCCGACCAGATCAGACACGATTCCTATGTGCACTCGGCCGAGCGACGGAGACCACATCGGCCGAGTGACGAGACCCCGTCCGCCCGAGTGGCGCCCAGACGAAGCCCTTCAAAAATCGCCATGTTACTGTTTTTCGGCTGCCTGAGCTTCAGAAGACCCACTCGGCCGAGTGGATAATCCCGACCGCTCGAGTACCATGAGCCATCGGCCGAGTGACGACAACTCACTCGGCCGAGCAGCCCCCGAAGTGAAGACCCCTGAAGATCGAGACTTACTGGAAATTTACAGGGTTTTCACTCGGCCGAGTGAGACGCGCTGCCTGTAGCGAAAATTGCGGAAAACAGGCTGCGCAGGGGTATTTTGGTCACAGTTTTTGGACGATTTTGAGGGGTATTTAACCCCTGTTTTTACCCTAGTTTTGAGAGCTTTTCTCTTAGATTTTTTGTAGCCTTTTTAGATTAGCTTTTTTAGTTTTATTCTTGAGATTGGAGAAGAAACAAAAGTTGATTTTTGTTGGATTAATTGAAGAACTCCATTGGTTTGCTTTTCTCTTCTCTAAAAATTCTATTTTTATTGCATATCTCAATATTGTGATGAATTCTATTGCTTATTTCATTGATTATTTTTGTGATCTTGCTATGAATTGTGAGTAGTCGCCACGTCTTGGGGCGTGGGGATGAACCCTACAAGCCCTATTTCATGATTGTGATGAATTGGTAGGAATTTTGCTAGAATTGCTATTAGAGATTAGATTGGGATCAATTTACTACGGATGGCTAGGAATTCAAATCGATTGGGATTTGCAAGAGATTGGATCCTAATTCGATAGGAAACCCTAGAAATCCGAATTGGGTTGGAACTGAATTTCCGTAGTATCGGTTTGCAAGAGATTGGACCGATACTAGGGTTTCCGGTTGCAATTCCGCGCCGATACCCGTTTGCAAGAGATTGGACGGGTAGGAACTATCCCAAACTAGGTCGCGGACCGAGTTTGAAAGAGATTGGGCTCGGTGCGCGATTGAACGATGATGTTGATCCTAATGCTAGCTTCCCTAGGCTAGGGTTTGCAAGAGATTGGACCCGAACCTAGGATAGCTATAGACCGGCAACAGCGCTAGAGCGTGAGCTTGGTTCTACATTCAGTTGCAACTAGTTCATACAAAATCTTATTCTAGCGATTTTGATACCGATGAACCACTTTTGCGAAATATGGTGAGTAGCGGGAATTCCCCATTCCCTAGACGTCCTTTATTTGATTTGATATTTCCGTACTTTGTCTGACGATTGTGACAGGATCGCCAAAGGCAAATTTCTCTCTTTTTAAAATAGCCAGGTTGATTGGAACACGCACGGTCATTCGTCCTCCCTGTGTTCGATAACCCGCTCGCTGCTACACCGTGCACTTGCGGTAAAACTACAACCGTTCTTTAGGGTTACATCCCGGAGCGATCAGCCACCATCTTTGGTGGGGGTTCACGATGTATTCCACGTATCACAGTTACATCGGTACGTCAGTGATCCGTTGCACACAGTGGATTTCTCGGAGATCACGGTCCGTCCGGACCTGACCTATGACCAGCAGCCCGTGCAGATTTTGGACCGTCGACAGAAGCAGCTGAGGAATAAGGTAGTCGACCTGGTGAGAGTGATGTGGCGTCACGGATCGCCTGGAGAGTCCACGTGGGAGAGAGAGGATGAGATGAGAGAGCGTTACCCTCACCTATTCTGAAAGAAATTCCGAGGGCGGAATTTTCTTAAGGTGGGTAGGATGTAACGGCTGGTTTTTGTATGATGAATATTATTTATATATGTATTCGATTGTTCGCCTTCATTCTTTACTTCTCCTCACTCATATCTTAGTATAGGATCACTCTTGGAACTCATTAGAATCATCCCGAAGCTTCCCGCTTCAATTTGCGACTTCCTGTGCCAATTAGCCGGTCCACGTTGAGGAACCGACCGACTAGATGTCCATCTAGTCGGTCAACAACTCCTCATGGACCGACTAGTTTTTGTCAGGCTTTTTCCTTGAGTTACTGTTTGCGCTTAGTCGGTCTAAGTTCAACCACCGACCGACTAGTTATCGAACTAGCCGGTCAACACTTCTTCGTAGACCGACTAAGTACAGACATCATTTTTCGCACCAGTTTACTGTTTACCGTTAGTCGGTCAAAGAATGAAAACCGACCGACTAGTTGATGAACTAGTCGGTTAGGTATCCTTCTCTGACCGACTAACTCTCCAAATATCTTGTTGACCATTTTCACCCTTTAGTCGGTCTATGAACACTGGCCGACCGACTAGGTTGCAAACTAGTCGGTCGACGAGCCTTCACAGACCGACTAACTCTATGAATCCTACAACAACCCTGTTCACTGTTTGGGTTTTAGTCAGTCATAGTTATACGACCGACCGACTAGTTCCCAAACTAGTCGGTCGACCGCCGTTCTCTGACCGACTAGTTGACCCAGAAACCCTAATTTTTGTGCTAGCCGCCGTTTCTTTTCTTATTTAAACGGGGCTTCTTTCTTCAGTTCTCTTGATAGATTTCAGTCACCATCTTCCCCAAATCTTACTCCCCTATCTCCCACGTCCTTCCCTTGCTCGTTCCTCCATCCTTGCGCCCCCATCTTCCCCAAAGCTTTCCCCCTCTTCTCTCATTTCTCTTTCATTTGCCCTAGCACGGTGTTCCCATCTCAGATCCAGCTGCAACGACGCCGGGAGACGCTGAAATCTTCACCACCATCGGCGATCAACATTCCTCGTTGCGCTACCCGCGGCTTGGGAATTTCCGGACGACGCAAAGCTTCCACCTTTCCAGATTCGACGCCGGATCTTCGTGCAATCGTCAATTTCAGGTTGGTACCCTAAATTTGTAGTAACCCCCACAATAGATGATCAAACCCTAAATAAAAGTCGCAACCTAATCAAACTAAATTTATTTTCAGCGGATCTTTAAAACGTTGTACAACCGTAGAAATCGACGAATGGACATTATGCATGCACACATAGGATAGATCGTCGATTAGGTCAATTATATTAAAAATGTGATTTTTAGGATAGTCTCGATAACCTAGACACAACCATAATAGGGATTAATGAATCGTGATCTGACACCGTCGCCGTGTCACAATTTTCAGACACTTTTCCGCCGACGAGACGTTTGGACGAGGCGTACCAGGGAGACGACACGCTCTCCACCATAGACAAGTGTACCACTTGCGTCCTTGGCCATGCTTAGGCCTTAGTCTTGTTAGATTAGATATGTTGAACCATGAGAACCGGACGTGAAATGATAGCGTCCGGGACGCCTTTGATGGCTCAGATTTGACAACGAAATCTGAGTCCAACAACAACAAATTTCTGACATCATAGGATTGACATGCGTGTGTGTGAGTTGTGGACACCCTAGTACAACCCCTTCCTGTTTTGTCGTGTCTTGGTCCTTTCCGTCTGCACAGCCCACTGGGCAATAGGGCACTCGCCAAGCCAGAGCGAGTGATCCCTTGTACTAGTTCACAGCCTGATGGGCAATTGGGCACCTGTCAAGCTAGAGCAGGTGATCCCATGTATTGATACACAGCTCAGAGAGCAATTGGGCACTTGCCAAGCTAGAGCAAGTGATCCCATGTCTTGTCACGATTCTTGGGGTTATGGGGTAGGGTTGAGCGTGCAAGCGGCAAGAGGGACTGATCCCCCTCGAACTGAACAGGCGTGAACCCTTTCGTGTCTTGTCTTGTCTTGTCGTGTCTGGCTTCCCGTGTTCCGTTTTGTCTTGACACCTGTAGGCTAGTCCCGTAGTCCATAGCACTCGATGTGATTACAACTTGTCTTGTTTATTTGTCTGTTATGTTTCTTTCTATTGTTAAAAACCTCAGCATGTTAATCAACCAGTAAAACGTTGTAAGTAAATGGTACACTTGTAGCCTGGTCTAATCTTTTCTTGTAGACTTTGCCTGACGTACAGTTCCTTCTTTTGGTGTTGTGTGTCAGGGATTGAGCCAGAGTATGTGGAGGAGACTGACCTGACTGCCGACGTGGAGCCAGAGGGCGTCGATCCCGAGTACGACCCCGAGGAGGATCAGAGTTAGAGACTTTTAGTAGCAGATTCTAGAGGCGTTATTATCTTTGTTGGGTGCGTAGCACCTTTTATGTTTCTTTGTTTAGGTTGGGTGCTTGCACCATTAGATTTACCTTTTCTGCTGTTGTAGCCCTTCGGGCGTTGAGACTTGGTACTATTGATATGTTGGAATAAAATTTGTGATGTTCTTTCCTTCTTGTACTTTTATTGTTCTGTAGTAACATGCAGGGACCTGTACCTTTGCCTTGGTACCACTCAGACGCTTATTGGGTCAGGGCTTCGCAGCTTCGGCCTAAGCGGGCCTAGTCACACTTCGCCTCCGTTGTTTTGGGAAGCGGGGCGTGATAGAGATCCATGAAGGGCTCTACGGGAAGCACTATAGAGGACGCACCTTGGCACACAAGGCGATCCAACAAGGCTATTATTGGCTGACTATGGTGAAGGATACGACCAACTATGTCAAGCGGTGCAGGAAGTGCCAAAGATTCTTCAAGCATACAACTGCCCCCATCGGCTGATCTGATTCTGATCCCCAGCCCGGTCCCATTTTCTAAGTGGGGCCTCGACATCCTCGGACCGTTTCACACGTTGGCAACCGGAGGAAGGAAGTACTTGGTCGTCGCTGTCGACTATTTCACAAAGTGGACGATGTAATGCCCTGCGTAGCTACTACACAAGTACTAGAGGAGGGGTGAATAGTATTTTAAAATAATCAAGAGTATAATTCCTAATTATTGTGCAAACACACAAACAACAATGCGGAATGACTATAAACAACAAGAATTAAACAATGCAAACAATCGATATAATGGGTTCGGATCCACCCAAGTCTCCCCGACTTGTTCCCGGTGATCTTACGTCCTAACCACCCGGATCCCCTCCGGATACTTGAGTTAGAAACCACTAACCCAAGTTTTGCACTATGAAATTCTTGTAGAAAAACCTCTACAAGACCAAATCATACACAAATGAACATGTGACTCCCACAACCCGGGATCACACACTTCTCTCACAAACCGAGAGAACAACTTGCAAAAGCAATGTAAATGAAACAATGAAATACTTACCAACAAAATCCTATGCCTTGAGTAAACTTACCAATATTAGGGCAAGAAGGATTTTGAGGAAGAAGAAGGCACCAAACCCTAGCTCCAAGTAGATGACCAGCAATAGATGGCTAGGAAGGAGTTGGTGACCTTGGATCAAGCTCTTAGCTTGAGAGGCTCACAATGGAGAGAATCTCTCTTGAGGAATTAGGGCTCAAGAAGTTGAGGGAGAGATTCTTGTGAGAAGAGAGAGCTTTGAAATAGAGTGGAATGGCTCCTCTTTGATTTCTCTAAACCTCTAGAATATCAGCCTTTATAGCCTTGAAGAAGCCCTTCAAGTATATATAGGATAGAGAGAAAGAAAGGGCAAAATTCGTGCAATTAATGCTCCAATGGCTCTATTCTGAAGCAGCTTAATCGGTCTAAGAAGGATCACTGACCGATTATTTTCTCAACTAGTCGGTCGGTGATTCTTCTTGGATCGACTAAGAGGATGACAGCCAAGAATATAAAGTTCAGGTCGATAGAACTAGTCGGTTTAAGAAGACTTGCCAACCGGCTAGTTTGGCAACTAGTCGGTCGGTGAGTGTTCTTTGACCGACTTAGAGTTGAAATACGATAGGCTGTCTACAAGGAGAACTAGTCGGTTTAAGAACAAATTCCAACCGATTAGTTTCTCAACTAGTCGGTCGATGATTGTTCTTTGACCGACTAACGATAAACACTAGCTCAGGCTGTGAAATGAAAGACATAACTAGTCGGTCTAAGAAGGATTCCTAACCGACTACTTTGACAACTAGTCGGTTGGTGAACCTTCTTGGACCGACTAATTGGTCAACAGTAAATGAGCTGAGTTGAGCAAGGAGATCTAGTCGGTTCAAGAAGGATTGCCGACCGACTAGATTGCCATCTAGTCGGTTGGTTCTTCTTCTTGAACCAACTAAGATGCACTTGAAGCCGTGAAACGAAGCGTAAGGCTTCGGGAAAGATTCTGTGGGCTTCTATGATAATCCTAGCTCTAATAATGTAAGACCTACTCAAGGCTTAACATTCTATACGAAAAGAAACTAGAAGACTATAAATAAAACTTGACGAACCGTCTTCAAAGCTTCAATCTGAATCTCTTGACTTCAATAATGCTCCTAGAGCTTCAACGAAGCTTCAAGCACATGATCACGTTCTTTGAAAAGTCTTGAGACGTCGCCTTTGATGTTCATAGAATTTTAGCGACGATCTCCATAATGTAATGCCCTACCAGCTACTGCACAAGTACTAGAGGGGGGGGGTGAATAGTACTTTAAAATAATAAGGCGTATTATTCCAAATTAAATTGCACACAACTACCAAGTCAATTTGCGGAAGCTTAAATTGAATGACAACAATGAAATTAACAATGCTAACAAATGAAGTTAATGGGTTCGGATCCACCCAAGTCTCCCCGACTTGTTCCCGGTGATCCTACGTCCCAACCACCCGGATCCCTTCCGGATACTTGAGTTAGAAACCCTAACTCAAGATTTCCACTATGAATATCTTGTGAAAAACCTTCACAAGATCAAATCATACATGCAATGGCAAAGTGAATCCCACAACCCGGGATCACAAACTTCTCTCACAACCGAGAGAGCCAATAAGCAATACAAAAGAGTTTAATATGAAATAAATACTCTTACCACAAAATCCTATACCTTGAGTTTTTCTTACCCAATAGGTGGAATGAAGGATTTGAGGAAGATGAAGTCACCAAGCCCTAGCACCAAGGAAATGAGCAGCAATGGGTGCCTAGGGAAGAGTTGGAGACTTGGATCAAGCAATAGCTTGAAGAGCTCACCAAGAACAAGCTTCTCTCTAGATCTAGAAATGAGAGAGAATGGGTTTCTTGTGAGGAAGAGAGCTTTAGATTTGAGGGAGAATAGCTATCTCTTTAGAACTCAATGAATCTCTTAATGGCAGCTCTATTGAAGATAGAAATGACCTAGGTTCGTATTTATAGGGTCCCATAAAAACAAGTTAGGTCAATCTCCAACGGAAAGAAATCTGTGAGTATTAGTCGGTCAAAGAACACTCACTGACCGACTAGTTCATCAACTAGTCGGTTAGTCACAAAGCATGGACCGACTAAGAGCAGATCAGAGAAGAGATAGAATTTCAGACCTAGAAAACTAGTCGGTCCAAGAACACTGTCTGACCGACTAGTTTCACAACTAGTCGGTCAGCCAATGAACGTAGACCGACTAAGAGGCAAAATAACTTAGTCTGAAGCAAAGTGACTTAGTCGGTCCAAGAACAAAAGTTGACCGACTAAATTGTCAACTAGTCGGTCACCAAACGTTCTTAGACCGACTAACGGTAAACAGTAGCTTAGGAGAATTTTGGAGTGAACAGTAAGTCTCAACTAGTCGGTCAAAGAAGCATCACTGACCGACTAGTTCACAAACTAGTCGGTCGGTGAGTCAACATAGACCGACTAACTGTAAACAGTAAAGTCCAAGAAATTAAGGAATCAAACTAGTCGGTCCAAGAACAGTTGCCGACCGACTAGATCACCATCTAGTCGGTCAGTACTTGTTCTTGTACCAACTAACATGCACAACAAAGTCCGAATCGAAGCGCGACGCTTCGAGGAAGTTAGAATGAACTTGTGCAAGGATCCTAGAGCTACGAAATGAGCGTAATGAAGATAGAAACGTAAGATATACTCAAGGCTTAACATTCTATCAATCGAAACTAAAAGACTATAAATAAAACCTTAATAAACGGTCTTTGAGAGATTCGATTGAATCTTCATAACTTCCAAAGCGCTGCATGAGCTTCAACGAAGCTTTAGGCTTGAATACGAGCTTTTGGAAGTGTTGAGATGTCGCTTTGAATATTCTCGTGAAATTGGCGACGATCTCCAATACTGCGCTCACAAATTGTTAGTTCATGGATTATTTATGTTTGCTCATCATCAAAACCAAATCCGGTGAGTCCAATATTCAACATTCTCCCCCTTTTTGGTGATGACAAACCAACATAAATAATAATCAAAGATAATAATTCAAATGTAAAATACTTACTCCCCCTGCATTGATGACACGTTAATTCCAACATGAATATAAATGAATTGCATCAAGCAGACGAGTAAGATAAATAAAGTGAATTGATTTTTGAAATATCGGATTTTGAAAAATCCTTATATGTATCTTAACTCCCCCTGAATCTAACATATCAAACTAGATTCTTGGAAATTGAGTTAAATTTTTCATTTGCGCTATTTATTATCATTATCTCTCCCCCTTTGGCATTATCCCAAAAATGGGGGGCATACAACGACAATAATTAGGAAATGTAAATCCAACATCGAGAGTCGTAGACAAAGACACTGGACCAACTTGACACCAAGGGAAAAATGTGGAAATCAAAACAAGGTGTGTCAAATTTTCCATTATCAATAAAAAATCAACTATAATCAAAATCATCAAAAATACCAAATGTTTATTCATTTCTTGAATAAAGAAACATACTCTTCAATATTCAATATTCTTGGTTAAATTTGTGCATGGAAAACAATTCTATACAATTATAGAATTTAAATCTATTTAACCAAGTTTTCATGCGTCGAGCGACGAAATCTCATGTCAAATACATTCAACGAATATTAAAATTTGCACGACGAATAAAAGACAAAGTGAATGACGATGAACATATATATATGCAGAGACAACATGAGTATATCCAAAAAGATATCACATCGAATATATGAGATACATCATATCAAGCGCTACATATCATCAAAAAGAAATACATCAACATCATCGATACAATATACCCATCAAAAGGAAATACACCATCATCATCATCATTCTCATCAAAATAAATACAGCAGCAGCGACGACATCCAAAATACATCAAAACATAATAACCCTCATACCCTATCCTAACCCATAATACTCTCGCTAAGATATATCATCCAAAGCGTATATGGAGAGTCCTCGGAACAACGATCACGAGGAGGAGGCAGGATCTGCAGCGTCCGTGGGTCCAGTCGACGGAGTGGACTCAGGATCTGCAGGGAGTAGAGGCGTCTTAAGAGGAGGCGACGAAGGAGAGGCTTGGGTAGACTTGGCACGACGCTTAGGCTTCGGGGGATTCCTAGGGTCGGAAGGCCCTACGGTCATAGGAGAGGCCCCGGAAGAGGCAATCGGAATGCGAGTCTTAGCCATAGTTCTAAGAGCACAAGCAACTGATAATAAGATCAAGTACAACCTAGAGATCACAAGCCCTAGAAGTGAGAAACCGAAGCACAAGCCCTAGGAGCACAAATGTAATGCCCTAGGAGCACAAACCCTAAGAGAAACGAATCGGAAACCCTAGGGTAGGAATCGACCAAGGAGATGGAGGAAAATACCTAGGGGGGTGGAGTCGACGGCGGCGGACGGCGGCGATGGCCGGAGAAACGGCCGGAGACGACGGAATGCGAAGGGGCTCGAAGGGGGATTTGGGGTTTTCGGGCTTGAGCTGAGAGGAGACCGACTAAATAAGATTTTAGTCGAATAGAAAGTGTGTATAAGTCGGTCTGGAATCAAAAAGACACATTTGCCCTAACCCACTTAGTCGGTCACAGTTCAAGAACTGACCGACTAGATTACGATCTAGTCGGTCGGTCAATGAGCTTGAACCGACTAAGTCGAAACAGAGGCACAGATGGATTTTTAGGGCTAGATTTAGTCGGTCGCAGTATACTTACTGACCGACTAGTTTTCAATCTAGTCGGTCGGAAAGTGTACTAAGACCGACTAACGAAAGAAAATGATAGGAGATGGATATTTGCTTGATCTAGTCGGTCTGAGTTCATTTGCTGACCGACTAGATGAGCATCTAGTCGGTTGACAAGTGAACTGAAACCGACTAGAAGAGTCCAAAAGTAGAAATTTGATTTCTCTTCACAAACCACTTGGATGATACATCCTAACTCACTCATTAGTCATCTAAATTACCCCATAAAACGTCAAAATCTTAAATACGACATTGAAATACGAATTCGATCATAAATTCAAATAAATCACATAAAATTCCCAAAAATTCAATTAATCTAGCATGAATAAAGTATCGCGAAATATATTAGCATGCAAGATGATTGAATTTTAAATATGAATCCTATATCTCGGATTCACCCATAATCCCCAATTCTCGACGCAACCGCACAAAGGAATCCTCCTTTAGGGGTTTCGTGAAAATATCGGCGATTTGCTTTTGGGTTTCAACGTACACTAAAATGATGTCCTTTTTAGCAACATGATCATCTAAGAAATGGTGTCGGACATCTATGTGTTTCGATCGGGAATGGTGCACCGGATTCTTTGAAAGACAGATAGCACTTTGGTTATCCACCATGATAGGGCTAGTATCACAATGAATGCCAAAATCCTTCAATGTGTGTCTCATCCAAAAAACCTGGGCACAAGCGGCACCGGCGGCAATGTATTCCACCTCGGTGGTTGAAAGTGATACCGAATTTTGCTTCTTGGAAAACCAAGAGACAAGAGAATTTCCTAGAAAATGGCAAGTGCCACTAGTACTTTTCCTGTCGGATTTGCATCCCGCATAATCAGCGTCACTATATGAGACTAACTCATATGTGCTAGATCTCGGATAAAGTAATCCAAAATCTAAAGTGTAACTTAGATAGCGAAAAATATGTTTAACCGCTACTAAGTGAGAATCCTTAGGTTGAGACTGATAACGAGCACATATACATACGGCAAACATAATATCGGGCCTACTTGCGGTAAGATAAAGCAAACTACCTATCATACCTCGATATAGACGAATGTCTACATCTTTTCCGCCCGTATCTTTATCAAGATGCGTAGTCGTGCTCATTGGAGTCTTTTTCCCGGAGGCATTCTCCATTCCAAATCGCTTTAGCAACTCCACCGTGTACTTCGTTTGGTGGATGAAGATTGCATCGTTCAGTTGGCGAATTTGGAGTCCTAAGAAATATTTGAGTTCGCCCATGTGGCTCATCTCAAATTGTTCCTTCATAACATTAGAAAACTCTTCGCAAAGAGCGAAGTTAGTAGCACCGAAAATGATATCATCAACATAAATTTGAACTAATAATATATCATTATTCGCATGCTTAATAAAAAGTGTTGAATCGGCTTCACCCATTTTAAAATTCAAATCCAAAAGAAAATTCTTTAGGCGATCATACCAAGCTCGAGGAGCTTGTCTCAAACCATAAAGAGCTTTCTTTAGTTTAAAAACGTGATTTGGAAATTTTTCATTTACGAAGCCCGGAGGTTGAGAAACGTAAACTTCCTCAACAACATCTCCGTTTAGAAATGCACTTTTAACATCCATTTGAAATAATTTAAAATTCTTATGGCATGCAAAAGACAAAAGTAATCTAATTGATTCTAATCTAGCTACCGGAGCGAAAGATTCTTCGAAATCGATACCTTCCTCTTGACGATAGCCTTGAACTACTAACCGAGCTTTGTTCCGGACGACGACTTGGTTTTCGTCGGTTTTGTTCTTGAAGATCCACTTTGTCCCTATGACGGTGTGGTTCTTCGATGGCAATGGAACAAGCTCCCAAACTTCATTTCTTTCGAATTGAATGAGCTCTTCCTCCATGGCTAAGATCCAAGCGCTATCTTCGCATGCTTCATTAATATTCTTTGGCTCTATTGATGAGGCAAAGGCACAATTTGCGAAGTGGTGGACTTGTGATCTCGTCTTGACACTATCTTGAATATTGCCAATGACTTGCTCATGGGGATGGTCACGAACGGAATGAAGCCGTTTGGGAATACCTTGATCACTTGGAACATTCTCAACAACTTCATTAGTTGGGTTAGTCTCAATAGAATCAATAGAATCATTAGACTTAGAATTATCAAACGAATCACATAAAACATCCATAGAATCATTATCATTTGAAATTCTAGTTGGAACAAATCCTTCATTAAATGAGACATGAAGTGATTCCTCGATCGTTGAGGTTCGTTTGTTAAATATCCGGTAGGCTTTGCTACGCGTAGAATATCCAACAAAAATCCCCTCATCGGATCTCGGATCGAATTTGTCCAAACTACCATATGTGTTCTTAATAAAACATTTCGAACCAAAAACACGAAAATGTTTAACTTGAGGCAACCTACCAAACAACAATTCATAACAAGTTTGTTTAGTGCCGGGCCTCAAAAGTATTCTATTAAACACATAGCAAGCGGTGTGTACCGCTTCCGCCCAAAATTGATGGCCAAGTTGGCTATCATCAAGCATAGTGCGAGCACACTCCACTAGCGTCCTATTCTTTCTCTCAACTACACCATTTTGAGGAGGTGCACGAGGGAAAGAGAAGGTGTGAGTAATACCAACTTCATCACAAAATGTCTCAAAAGACTCATTCTCAAATTCACCTCCATGATCACTACGAATAGTGACAATGGTGGTTCCTAAGAGATTTTGTACTTTCTTAACAAAAATTGTGAAGTTTTCAAAAGCTTCATTTTTATTACTCAATGAAAATACCCAAGTAAACCTTGAATAGTCATCTACGATGACAAGTCCATACCTTGCATTTCCTAAGGAAGCTACTCTAGTTGGCCCAAATAAATCTAGATGTAATAGCTCTAGTGGCCGTTTAGTAGAGATGCTTTTCTTAGGTTTAAATGAAGATTTAGGAAGCTTGCCGCGTTGACAACAATCACAAAAACTTTTCTTTTCAAAAACAAGCTTCGGAAAACCTTTAATAGAATTCAATTTTGAAAGCTTATATAGTGTTCCAAAGTTCACATGTCCAAAGCGTCGATGCCATAAGTGTTGTTCACTTGTGTTGGCAACGAGACATTGTTCATATGACTTAGGAAGATCCAAAATATAGATGTCTTTACGACGAGTTCCGGAAAATAATAATTTTTCATTATCCTTTCTTAAAATATGACACAATCCTTTCGCAAAGCTAACTTTGTAACCTTTGTCACAAAGTTGACTTATTGAAATAAGATTATGATTTAAACCACTAACAAGATAAACGTCACTAATTAATGGTTTAGAAGGGTTACCGACTTTACCAACACCTATGATGGTTCCGCTCTCGTTGCCTCCAAATACGACGCGGTTTCCATTCGCAATGGGAACCACTCCGGAGAGCAAACGAGCGTCACCCGTCATGTGTTTGGAGCACCCGCTATCGAGTATCCAATTCCCTTTGGAGCTAAATTTAAATTTGATGCTCCTTTTCTTTTTCTTTTCCTTGAGTACCTAAAGATAGACACTTTCATATCATGGTACCCAAGGTCATTGGGTCCAAGGGATTAGACCTTTGGAAGCCAAGTCCAAGTGGACTTAGACTTCCCCACATAATTCTTACTATGCACAACATCCGAAAAATAAGCATTCATGTACATTTGTTTTTCGTCCATGCTTGTGTCCTTTGGGCTCCAAATAGTGAAAATTTTGGGAGCCATCATCCTATTGGGTGCATGCATGCGACGTTGATTTCTACGTGATGCATGTTGTGGATAGGCATACGGGACATGATGGAATGGTGCACGAAAAGAATTATTCATATGATGAGGTGGGTGTACATATGCATGTGTGGAAACACGTGCGTGAGGGTGTCTCACATGGTGTGCACGTGCCCGAGAATGTGTTGCATAAAAATCATCATATGTGTGAGATGGTGGAGTAGGACGTGTGTTCCTACGTGGCATGGAATTGGTGTACATATAAGCATGCCCCTTCTTTGGAGGTCCACCCAAAGTGGGTTTCTTTCCGAAAGAGGGTGTGGACGAGGTGGAAGCACCATTGGTAGATGAACTACCAATAGAGTGTTTGCTCCCACTCGTTGAGGCTTCGGAAGTTGGCCTAATAAAAGTAGTGACCGTCTTGGAAGAATTTCCCATCATATACCCCAAGCCAATGTGGTGTTTGGTCGGAAGTAAATATTTTAGGATATTATCCAAATGGCCCTTACCCTTGTTGAATTTGTTGATTCGCCCCAATGTGTCCTCATATTTCTCTTTGAGAGAACGCAAAGAAGTATCCAAAGCGGATATTTGCGATGTGAGCACATAAACACGAGATTTAAGATTCTCGTTCTCAATACTCAAAGTCGAGTTTTGAGAAGTTAAATCCGCTATCTCATGTTCTTCCTTATCCTCAATGCTAACATGTTCAAGTTTAGATTTGAGATTCACAATCTCATTTCTTAACTCTTCAACAACGGTATCGTTGTTGGTGATGATATTCTTAGGCGATGTTTGAATGCTAGCTAGGTCATCTTTTACCTTAGTATATCTATTTACTAACTTAGTGTATTTTGACCAAAGTTGAGAGTTAGCATTTCTAAGATCATCCATCGTTACCTCATCGCTTTCGTCATTACTATCATCGGAAGAGGAGGATCCTCGATCGTTCTCCTCTCTTGCCATGAAGCACATATGTGCTTGCTCCATTTTCTCATCATCCGACTCTCCGCTTGAGGAATCCTCGGAGTCGGTGAATGTTACTCCGACAAGTCCTTTCTTGTACCCCTTCTTGTATTTCTTGGACTTATCGAATTTTGGCGCCTTCCACTTCTCCTTTTGTTTGTTGAGAGGACACTCCGCTTTCATGTGTCCTGGCTTATTGCACTTGAAACACAAAGGAGAGGAAGAGGCGTTAGAAGAACCAAATTTACCTTTGGTCTTGAAGTTACCTTTCCGGAAGAAACGGTTGAACTTCTTGGCCATGAGTGCCATGGACTCCAAGTACAACTGGTTTTCCGAGTCTTCATCATCGGAAGATGTGGATGAAGCCGCCTTGAATGCAATCGCCTTTTTCTTAGGCGCATCTAGGTTCAAATATGACTTCATCTTTTCTTGTAGCTTCACCTTGCTATCTTTGCGTACCTCGTATGACATCAAAGTACCCATTAGTTGAACTACGGTATATTTGTTCATGTCATTACCTTCCTCAATGGCGAAGGTACGTTTTTCCCAAGAAGAGGGAAGTCCTTCAATAAGCTTTAAGCACTTCTCCTTTTGAGTGTAGATCTTGCCGAGGGCCTCTAACTCGTTTATTATGTCAACGAAGCGAGCGTAATATTCTTTCATCTTCTCGCCCTGTTGCATGTGAAACATTTCGTAATCTTTGGTTACGACAACGAGTTTAGAGTCTCTTACCCGACTCGTCCCTTCATGTAGTATGAGGAGAGAGTTCCAAATTTGATATGCACTCTTACATGTGCATATCTTATTGAAATCCTCGGGCTCCAATGCGCATTGCAAGGCGTTCATTGCCTTGGCATTGCTTACCTCCGCGGCGACCTCCGCGGTAGTCCATTTCTCAAAATCTTCTTCTTCGGGCTCGTTGTACTCTTCATTGTAGTCCTCCATAAGGATGCACTTCGGAGGAAGGTTTCCATCCGACATTTCCAGTACCCGTAGTTGGTACCGTTGAAGAATGGAGGCCTTGTAGAGGAATGTCCTTCCATCACCGATGACGCTCCTTCACGGTTCCTGAAGGTGTCGTAGTTGGAAGGTGGAGGCACGGTCTTGTTGTCGTTGGCAGACATAGCTGAGTATCTGGCTTTGATACCAAATGTAATGCCCTACCAGCTACTGCACAAGTACTAGAGGGGGGGTGAATAGTACTTTAAAATAATAAGGCGTATTATTCCAAATTAAATTGCACACAACTACCAAGTCAATTTGCGGAAGCTTAAATTGAATGACAACAATGAAATTAACAATGCTAACAAATGAAGTTAATGGGTTCGGATCCACCCAAGTCTCCCCGACTTGTTCCCGGTGATCCTACGTCCCAACCACCCGGATCCCTTCCGGATACTTGAGTTAGAAACCCTAACTCAAGATTTCCACTATGAATATCTTGTGAAAAACCTTCACAAGATCAAATCATACATGCAATGGCAAAGTGAATCCCACAACCCGAGATCACAAACTTCTCTCACAACCGAGAGAGCCAATAAGCAATACAAAAGAGTTTAATATGAAATAAATACTCTTACCACAAAATCCTATACCTTGAGTTTTTCTTACCCAATAGGTGGAATGAAGGATTTGAGGAAGATGAAGTCACCAAGCCCTAGCACCAAGGAAATGAGCAGCAATGGGTGCCTAGGGAAGAGTTGGAGACTTGGATCAAGCAATAGCTTGAAGAGCTCACCAAGAACAAGCTTCTCTCTAGATCTAGAAATGAGAGAGAATGGGTTTCTTGTGAGGAAGAGAGCTTTAGATTTGAGGGAGAATAGCTATCTCTTTAGAACTCAATGAATCTCTTAATGGCAGCTCTATTGAAGATAGAAATGACCTAGGTTCGTATTTATAGGGTCCCATAAAAACAAGTTAGGTCAATCTCCAACGGAAAGAAATCTGTGAGTATTAGTCGGTCAAAGAACACTCACTGACCGACTAGTTCATCAACTAGTCGGTTAGTCACAAAGCATGGACCGACTAAGAGCAGATCAAAGAAGAGATAGAATTTCAGACCTAGAAAACTAGTCGGTCCAAGAACACTGTCTGACCGACTAGTTTCACAACTAGTCGGTCAGCCAATGAACGTAGACCGACTAAGAGGCAAAATAACTTAGTCTGAAGCAAAGTGACTTAGTCGGTCCAAGAACAAAAGTTGACCGACTAAATTGTCAACTAGTCGGTCACCAAACGTTCTTAGACCGACTAACGGTAAACAGTAGCTTAGGAGAATTTTGGAGTGAACAGTAAGTCTCAACTAGTCGGTCAAAGAAGCATCACTGACCGACTAGTTCACAAACTAGTCGGTCGGTGAGTCAACATAGACCGACTAACTGTAAACAGTAAAGTCCAAGAAATTAAGGAATCAAACTAGTCGGTCCAAGAACAGTTGCCGACCGACTAGATCACCATCTAGTCGGTCAGTACTTGTTCTTGTACCAACTAACATGCACAACAAAGTCCGAATCGAAGCGCGACGCTTCGAGGAAGTTAGAATGAACTTGTGCAAGGATCCTAGAGCTACGAAATGAGCGTAATGAAGATAGAAACGTAAGATATACTCAAGGCTTAACATTCTATCAATCGAAACTAAAAGACTATAAATAAAACCTTAATAAACGGTCTTTGAGAGATTCGATTGAATCTTCATAACTTCCAAAGCGCTGCATGAGCTTCAACGAAGCTTTAGGCTTGAATACGAGCTTTTGGAAGTGTTGAGATGTCGCTTTGAATATTCTCGTGAAATTGGCGACGATCTCCAATACTGCGCTCACAAATTGTTAGTTCATGGATTATTTATGTTTGCTCATCATCAAAACCAAATCCGGGGAGTCCAATATTCAACACATAACTGCGCTCACAAAGAGTTAGTTCACGATATTTATGTTTGCTCATCATCAAAACCAAATCTGGGGAATCAATACTAAACAGACGAGGTAGAGCCACTAGCACGCATCAGCTGGGTATATGAAGAACTTCGTCTGGAAGTCGATTATATGCCGCTTTGGCATACCTCGCTCCATAGTGATGGAAAATAGGAAGCAGTTTGACTCCGTGGACTTCAGGAGCTTCTACTCGGATTGGGGCATCAACCTCCATTTTGCCTCCGTGGCACATCCACAGTCCAACGGCCTCGCCGAAGCTACGAACAAGTGCATCCTAGATCCCCTAAAGAAGAAGGTCGGTAGCGCCCCTGGGACCTAGCCTAACGAGCTACCTGGCATCCTCTGGTCCTACCGCACAACCTACAAAGCATCAATTGGTGAGAGCCCCTTTATGCTGGCTTATGGGGAGGAGGAGGTCGTCTCGGTGGAGGTCAGCGATCAGTCTCTTCGGCTCCAGTACTTCAATGAAGAAGACAATCAAGAGGGTCTCGACATCTCAATCTTATGCTCGTCGACGAGATAAGGGATCGTGCGCTAACATGTTTGATCAAGCACAACCAAAGGATGGTGAGATACTATAACTCCTGCATCATAAAGCGAAGCTTCAGAGTCGGTGACCTCGTCCTCTGGGACGCTACTTTCAGGCCCGAGATCGGCCGATGTGGCAAGCTCTCTGCAATGTGGAAAGGCCCTTACACCATAACAGACTTCGTGGGACCGGCGACATACATTCTGGCAAATATGGAGGGCGAGGAGCTGACCCATCCCTGAAATGCTGATCACTTGCTCAAGTTTTTTCAATAAACACACCTGTACATTCAGTCAATATTATACTTTTAATAAACCGATGTGTTTGACACTTAATGCGTTGTCTGAATTTGCATTTCAGTCCTCCCCCATTTGGCGAAGGTCGGCCATCCTTCTCGGAGCCTATGCCTTCGCAATACACAACTCCAGGGTAGGCTTACAAGCTTCGTCCTCGATAAGATCGCCGGTGGGTTAAGGAACGAGCTACGGCTTGCACCCTCCCCTCCCTCAACTTCAAGGCAAGCCTAACGGCTTCCCCCTCGATAGTGTCGCCGGGTGGGACAAGGAACGAGCGACGGGTCGCATCCTCCCCTCCCTCAACTCCGGGGTAGGCTGACAAGCTTCGCCCTCAATAGAATCGCCGGTGGGTTAAGGAACGAGCTATGGCTCACACCCTCCCCTCCCTCAACTCCGGGGCAAACCTAAAGGCTTCGCCCTCGATAGTGTCACCAGGTGGGACAAGGAACGAGCGATGGCTTGCACCCTCCCCTCCCTCAACTCCGGGGCAGGATGACAAGCTTCACCCTCGATAGGATCGTCGGTGGGTAAAGAAACGAGCTACGACTTGCATCCTGCCCTCCATCTACTCCTGGGCAAGCCTAATGGCTTTGTCCTTGATAGTGTCACCGGGTGGGACAAGGAACGAGCGACGGCTCGCACCCTCCCCTCCCTCAACTCTGGGGCAGCGTGCCACCAACGGAGGCCGCATGGGTCAGCTCCTCCGTATCACCCCCTCCCTGGAAGCTAGCCTTCAGATCCAGACTGGTCATGCAGGGTCAGCGACAGCCCAATACCTGCTCGAATTGAGGTTTCGAGGTCGACGATGGCCCAATACCTGCCCTCTCAGAGAACTTCGGGATAGTGCGCCACCAACAGAGGTCACGAGGTCGGCTCCTCCCCAACTCCCCTCCCTCTGGCAGCTGACCTTCAAATCTAGAGTGGTCATGTGGGGTCGGCAATGGCCTAATACCCGCCCGAATTGAGGTTACGGGGTCGACGACGGCCCAATACCCGCACTCTCAAAGAACCCCGGGGCAGTGCACCATCAACAGAGGCCATGGGGTCGGCTCCTCCCTATCGCCCCTCCTCTCTTGCAACTGACCTTCAAATCCGGAGTGGTCATGCGGGGTCGACGACGACCCAATACCCGCCCAATTTGAGGTTACGGGGTCAGCAACGGGCCAATACCCACCCTCTCAAAGAACTTCACGATAGGCTAACGAGCTTCGCCTTTGATAGGATCACTAGTGGGTTAAGGAATAAGCTACGGTTCACACCCTCCCCTCTCTCAACTCTGTGGCAAGCCTAACAGCTTCGCCCTCGATAGTGTCGCCGGGTGGGACAAGAAACGAGCGACGACTCGCACCCTCCCTTTTCTCAACTCCAGGACAGGCTGACGAGCTTTGCTCCTCTATAGGATCGTCGGTGGGTGAAGAAACGAGCTACGGCTCGCACCCTCCCCTCCCTCTATTTCGGGACAAGCCTAATAGCTTCACCCTCGATAGTGTCGTTGGGTGGGACAAGAAACGAGCGAGGGCTCGCACCCTCCCTTCCTTCAACTCCGGGGCAAGCGTAACATCTTTGCCCTCGATATTGTCGCCAAATGGGACAAGGAACTAGCGACTGCTTGCACCCTCCACTCCCTCAACTCAGGGGCAGCGCGCCACCAACGGAGGCCGCGGGGTCGGCTCCTCCATATCGCCCCCATCCTAATGGCTTTGCCTTCGAATCTGGAGCGGACATGCAACTCCACAACATTCTCCTTCTACTCAGCTATGCGCTCATCACATAGCAGAATGTTGGGGGCATACTTATAAAAAATCACAGTTCGCACAATGGACAGACTGAACAAACAGCAACAGTAAGGAAAAATCTCAAATTTTATTTATATTAACTCTGTACATCTCAGGGTCAAAACCAAACACAAAACTCCAGGCCCGGCCCCAGGGCCGGCTATACAATCTCGCCTTAGTCTATGGCGCCTCGACTCGGTCGCCACTCCCTTGACCGTCGCCCTCCGAGGCCCGTGCGTCTGCCCGGTCTCCTTCCTGATCGCCGCCGCCTGTAGTCTCCGCCACCCTGGCCTCTGAAGCAGTGGAAGCCTCTGCCTCGTCATCGGACGTCGCTGACAGCCAGGAGAAGTCGATCTCCATGCTGGGGTAGAGCTTCCCCAACCTCGCCTTCACCCTCTCAAAGCCGGTCTCCAGACCGTCATCGAAGCCCTTCACCCTCATGGTCGTGAGCGTGGGGACGAGCTGGTTTTTTGGTATTGAAGAACGGCCTGGACCCAGACCTGGTCCAGGTCGATCTTTGACAGTTCAACATTCCATCGCAGCAGCTCGGCGATATTTGCTCCAGTTGCCTCTCTCTCTCTGAGGCCATCAGCTTCTCTGCGGCGACCCTCTGGGCCTCTTCTTCATGGGCCCTCTCCTGCAGCTCCCCGACGGCCTTCTCCAGCCTGGCAGTCTCATCCTTCTGGGTCTGATAATCCCCATGGACCTTTGCCAACCTCTCGGTGGCATCCTTCATCTTTGTCTCGATGCCCTTGAGGGCGACCACCTTCCTTCCAAGCACTGCCTCGAGCCAGTTAACTTCTGACGAGTGTCGTTGGAGGGACACCAGAGCGACGACCGCCTACGAAGAAGATCAAGTGATAAGCACATGGGAAAGAGGAGAAGCTCGACATCTTTGGCAAAGGGAGACATACCTGCATGTTGTGCCAGATGCCCGTGTCGCAAAGGCATTCAGCACCAACATCCTGTAGGGCATCTCTGTCCCTCGACAGCACACTATTCTTTGTCAAGCGGGCTGCCACACCGGCTTCGTCGAAGACAGACTCCTGGGCCCCTATCGAGTAGCGCGACGTAATGATCATTTCCGACGAGATGGCAAGAACCACCTCCTTCGTCGACTTGAAGGTGGCGAGCGCGCCTCACAGCTCGGATGGCCCGGCTTCCCCAACCCATGCGACAGGCATCCGTAGGGCCAGGTCACTGCTGCAGGATGGCTGGTAGTGGTGGACACCGTCGGAGGTCTCGGTGGAGTGGCCGAACTAGTGGAGACAGTAGCAGTATCACCGATCGGCAGGCCCTGGCACTCTGCGGTCACGGGGCTGACCGCAGGCTCCTCCAGATCGAGATCAACTACTCCAACAGTCACCACCTCGCTCAAGCAAGCTAGAGGATTAGTGGCCACAGCCTTCTTCCTCGACTTCTTGATCATTTCCTCTTTCTTGGTGATCGCTCCGGGACGTACACCCAAAGAACGGTTGTAGTTTTACCGCAAGCGCACGGTATAGCGGCGAGCGGGTATCGAACACAGGAAGGACGAATGACCGTGCTTGCTCCTAATCAACCTGGCTATTTAAGAATAGAGAGAATTGCCTTGGGCGATCCTGTCACAATCATCATACAAATGTGCGAAATATCAAATCAAATAAAGAACGTCTAGGGAATGGGGAATCCCCGCTACTCACCGTATTTCATAAATGTGGTTCGTCGGTATCAAAATTGCTAGAATGAGAATTTGGATGAACTAGTTGCAACTAAATGTGGAACCAAGCTCACGCTCTCGCGCTGTTGCCGGTCTATAGCTATCCTAGGGTCGGGTCCAATCTCTTGCAAACCCTAGCCTAGGAAAGTTAGCATTAGGATCAACATCATCGTCCAATTGCGCACCGAGCCCAATCTCTTGCAAACTCGGTCAACAATCTAAATTAGGATAGTTCCTACCCATCCAATCTCTTGCAAACGGGTATCGGCACGGAATTGCAACCGGAGATCCTAGTATCGGTCCAATCTCTTGCAAACCGATACTTCGAAAATCCGACTCCAACCCAATTCGGATTTCTAGGGCTTCCTATCAAATTGGGATCCAATCTCTTGCAAATCCCAATTGATATGAATACCTAGCTATCCGTAGTAATTCGATCCCAATCTAATCCCTAATAATTGATTCTAGCACAATTTCTACCAATTTATCACAAATACGAAATTGGGCTTGTAGGGTTCATCCCCACGCCCCAAGACGTGGAGACTACTCACAAATCATAGCAATAGCACAAAAATAATCAATGAAATAGGCAATGGAATTCATCACAACAATGATATAAACAATAAAAATAGAGTTTTTGGGGAAGAGAGATGCAAACCAATGTAGTTCTTCAATTAATCCAACAAAAATCCAAGTTTTTCCTCTTCTCCAATCACAAATAATAAAGCTAAAAAGTAGTCTCAAAAAGCTGCAAAAAATCTAAGAGATGGCTCCTAAAACTAGGGTAAAAACATGGCTTAAATAGCCCCAAAAATCGTCCAAAAATCCTGACCAAAACGCCCCTGCACAGCCTGTTTTCCGCAAATTTCGCTACAGGCAGCACATCGCACTCGGCCGAGTGACAAAAGTCGCTCGGCCGAGTGAAAACCCTGTAATTTTCCAGTAAGTCGGGGCTTTCAGGGGTCTTCAGTTCGGAGGCGGCTCGGCCGAGTGAGTTGTCGTCACTCGGCCGATGGCTTCACTGCACTCGGGCGGACGTGGTTTGCCACTCGGCCGAGTGGGTCTTCTGAAGCTCAGGTGGCCGAAAAACAGAAACTTTGATATTTTGGAGGGGCTTCGTCTGGGCGCTACTCGGGCGGACGTGGTACCGTCACTAGGCCGATGTGGACTCCGACGCTCGGCCGAGTACACATGGAAATCGTGTCTGAACGGGTCGGCCGAGCAGTGTCTCGCTGGTCGGCCGAGTGGCTCCTCCACTCGGCCGAGTGGGACACAAAAGATGCCCAATCTGATTGTTTTGGCCTCCTCGTCGCTCCTGCGACGTCCATTCTTCTTCCGCTCCTCTCCAACAGCAAAATATCCCTCGGGGAGGTCGTCGGTGGCCGTCTAGAGTAAGCGCGTCTCGAGATCACTCCAAATCGCGCCAAATCACCTGAAATGCGACAAAAACAACAAATCGTGAAAAGCATCGCAATATCGTCGATATATCGTGAAAAACATGATTTGGGCGATCTAAATGGCATGCGAATACACGGAAAAAAGGTGTAAAATGAGGAGTGATCAAAATCCCCCAAGCTTGCCTCTTACTCGTCCTCGAGGAAGATAAGTAAAAGGCGAACCCGGTGGATTCGGAAAACGAAAACGGCAAAAAACGAAAAAAATGAAAAACGAAGAAGAATGAAAACCAAATGAAAATAAAGATGAAAGAAAGAAGCGAAGAGGTAGGATGCTAGATCATTTTCTCAGGACGTGGGTTTCACTTACTCTTATAGCATGCACCGAATGAGAAATACATGTCAAAGAATCTTATTTTGATATCATAGTATAATAGTGCAAATAGAAATAGAAAACCCACGAACAACGATATAATCATGAAGAAGGGAATGATTTTAAAATTAACATTGCCTGAATCATTTAAAGCGGTATACAAATCACAGATCACACACTTTTCAATTGAACGCTTTCTATCTGGAGTTTAAGAGTATCACACTATAGAATAGAGAGAATAGAAAAGTTTGGATTTCATGAAATGAACGCTAGGCTTAGATTTCTGGATTTCGTAAAGCTAGAAACAATCTCACCGAGTGTAGAATATTACTTAGCATAGGTTGTCGTGCAATGTCAAGTAGTCACTCTCTCACACATCAATGGATCCCCTCCCCCAAGCTTATCTATAAGCGTGGTGGCTCAAAAATATTTACATCCCCATTTTTATATAGCTCCAAAAGCAAAGAAGAGAAAGAAGAAAGAAAGAAAGTGAGATGGGATCTTTTATTGAGGATTTTTCCTCTTTTCTCTTTTTTTTTAATAAGCAATATATACACAATGATCCCAACTCAGAGAGAGATAATGATATACAAGAATGTTTTTCTCTCTTTTATTATTATTTCTCTTTTTTTAGAAGAAGTGATTTGGAGCTAGGAATTAATAGCGGGGGAAATGCCATAAAATAGAATCACTAAGGGGAGATTCACCAATGATTTTTAAAAGTAGAGAAATGATGTTCAAGATTTGTGGAGAAAGAAATATATATAACTCTCGGTTCACTCTATAAGACATGCACGACAACTTCAGCAGGGTAATCTAATCTACTCAGTTTCGATCACAAAAAAGCTAACTAATCCAGATATATCATAGCTAACATCATTCAATCATCCCGAAGTGAAGTGTACAATTCATGCATATAGAAGTGATATAGGAAAAGAAATCAGTACTCCAGATATAGGCATTCAATGCGTGAATCTTGGTGTGTTTTCTGTGATAGCATACATATGAATATTCAGGCTTAGCTAATAATAAAACTTCATCCATTTTCATGTGGAAAAAGTGTGGGTTACTATTCTAGATGCAAAGCAAGTCATAGCATATGATATCAGAAATAAAATCTAAGACATGACAAATATAGCATGCATATAGAATAAGCTAACTCCACGTAGACATCATCACAGAAAATTCATCTCTAGCATGAGATGAAAAAAGGAAGAAATAAAGATAAGAAAAATAAAACTATGCAATGCGGCACGCAGAGAAATAAGAAAAACGTGATGCATGGTAAAATGAGAAAAAATGATAAGTGAAAATAAGTGCAAAAGCGGAAAGTGGCGTGAAAAACTAAAAATAAAGGTGGCAAAACGAAAAAAGAACGTGAGAACTCACTCCCCCAAGCTAAACTGCACAGTGTCCTCAATGTGCAAAGTGTGGCACACAGAGAGACAAGTAATGAGAGGGGCAAGTGAGGATGCATGCATGATGGAAAGAAAAAAGATAATAAAACGAAAAATAAAGAAATGAAAATATGATGCGGATATGATGCATGCACAGATATGAGTGATACGAGTATAAATGGGTCACCAAAAGCTCTCCCTCTCTCCCAAAAAAGATATATAAAGATACGGCAAAATGAGAATCCCAAAATAAGTGAGGGGAGGGGGGTGGGTGGACAAAAAGGCATCAGGACCCAGCAGAGACGGGCAGCACAACGGCAAAAGGAATCGATGGCATCAAAGGTGCCTAGGAAGGTGGTGCTGCGCCGCCTCCGTCCTGAGGCGGAGGAGGTGGTGGTGGTGGTGGTGTAGGCTGCTGAGCTGGGGTGGGCGTGGAAGTGGAAGCAGGTCTAGTGTGTGTGGAAGTGTGTGTGGGAACCTGCTGGGTGGGTGGGGGTACGCGCGGGAGACGCTCTAAGATCTGTGTCAGGCAGTAGTGGATCTGAGGGATCAGGTCAAAGCGTCCAGCCATCGTAGAGACGGTGGAGGACAGGGTCCTAAGGTCACCTCTAAGACCACCCACCGCCAACTCAAGAGCACGTATGCTCTGCAGTACAGTGTCGGGCGGGGGTGGTGCAGAGGGACGCACCGGTCGAGGCTGCGCAGGGCGGGGCTGGCGTACGCGAGTGGAGTATGTAACGGGCTCAGCAGGGAAGGGGACAAAAGGTGACGTGCCAGCAAATGTGGGCCTGGCCTCAGTGTGAGGCTGGGACACCGGCTGGTGAGAAGTAGAGGCAGCGGCAGCAAAGGAAGCGTGCAAAAGTGGCGACGAGGTGGCAAGAGAGGTCAGTGGCCCAGAAGTGTGGACAGACGCCACGACGCTCTCGGAGAATACGGCGGCTGTGGAGACAGAGGACTCAACCGCTGGGGCGGAACTGTGTGGACCAAAAGGCGCAATCCCAGCGGAGATCATGCTAGCCATGGTCTCCATGACCGCGGCAAACGAGGGCTCTCCACTCTCGACAAAGGTCGGCGGGCGCTCGGGGAGTGCGGAGCAAAGAGGCTCCACGGACAGAGGGCCAGGGGTGGCAGCGGGAGTGGTGGGGACAGCCTCGGAAGTGGTGACAGTGGTGGAAGTGGGCTCAGCAAAAGTACTCTCGACACTGACAGAAGTGGGGACAGAAGTGTCAGGAGCAGCGGAAACGTCAGGAACAGGCTGAGGGGCCACAGGGTCGACGGGGTCGGCAGCAGGCTCGGCAGGGTGTGCAGCAGGGTCTGCGGGAGCAGCCTGGGCAGCGTGGGCAGCGTGGGCCTGCTCGGCCTCCTCGGCCTCGAGCACGTACGCAGCGGGGATGAGGACATCCATCGCTGGGAGCCAGTCAACGTGGGCCGGTGCAATCTGGGTCCGAGCTGGGCTCGGGAGAATCATGTAGTCGGCACCGAAAGGGCCGTGCAACCAGACCCAGTGACGCTCACCATGCGGACGCAGCATCTTCATCCGGGCCATAACGTCTATCGACAAGGAAGTGGGGCCCGGTATGCGTCGCAAGTCGTCAGGTAAGTCCTCGCCGGTCATCATGGTAAGCAGGGTGATCAGACCGCCGCAGCATATCGGTGAGCGAGCGCCCACCGACACAATGATACGGTCTAAAAACCAAGCCGCAATGTCGATCACGACGGCGGGGACAAGCTCGTGTCCGTCCCTAGATAGAGCTCTGGGACGTGTCATCGCATAGAGCATGTAGAGCTCTGGCGTAGACATCGTGCCCGGCTCATATCTCGCCAAAAATGTCGTCGCCATAAGGCGCTGAGCAATGCGAAGGCAGGGATGTACGATGGCCGAGGCCTTGGCCCTACTAGGGTCAAAGGCGGCGTGGTGGCCTGTAATCCGGGCCCAGAAGGCACCGGCGTCGAAGGAAGGTGGGGGGGTGTGGGTAGGGCCGTAACCGCGATCGGCTCCGGGGACTGCGGGCCATGAGAAGAACGCTCTCATCATATCGAGAGTGACCTGGCACTCTCGATCCATGAACCTGAATGAGCATCCCTCATCGGTCCGGGCAATCGAACTCAAAACCTCAAGTGTCGGGCGGGCGAACGTGTCCGCCGACACCTGAAGGAAGTCGCGCCAACCCACGTTGTCGTACAACGTGAGTATCCCCTCTAGTACCCCCAGGCGTCCAAGGTCAGCGAGGTGCGCAAACCTGGAGGGTACGATCGAGCGCTGGGAGATACGGTCGAAGACGGCGCGGTGCGCGTCGTCTCGGAACTTGATCCCGAGCGGCCCGACCAGTGGAGCCGGTGGTGGTGGCTGTGCAGCGGCGGGAGTGGCTGTACAGGCTGTGCGGTCTGTGGGTGCGCTGCAGGCTGTGCGGGGGGTGCGGGGCCTGCAGGCTGTGCGGGGTGTGTGGGAGAAGGCGGAGGAGAGTCCTCCACCAAGTGGGAGGGGCCGGGCTCGTCCGACCGCTTCCGCTTGGCGGAAGCTCTCGTCGACCTCGGCCATGTCCGGGGCGGCATATCGGCCCCGAGCGCGCCGGAAAATGAAAAAAATGCGGTGCGCGTAAAAGAATGGAAAGAGTATACCCAAACATGCCGCGAGTGCTAAGCAGTGGAATCGTGCGAAGTCCGCGCCTCCACGAAGTCCTGAGCAGCCCGTAGAAGCTCCCCTGAGCTCCCCTAAGCTCCAAAAAGCAACCTGCGCATGAAAAAGCGATATCAGCGAGTAATAATCAAAATGTATGGAGCAATAGGGGTATAATGGATAGATATAGAAATTGATTTGGGTTAGGGGGGCGTTTAGCGCATGGATCCTCAAGAAATACACGAAAAGAGGAGAAAATAGTCGAAATAGGGGTACCGGAGGTGGTCGGACGGCGTGCCGCCGGCGGCGACTCGGGCGAGGCACCGGCGTGTGCTCGGCCGGCGGTGGCGGACCGAGCGGCGGCGGGGCGAGGTCGTCCGGGCGAGTGGGGGGCTGGGTGAAGCGAGATCGGGCGAGGGGAGCTGAGGGGGCGCGGGCGGATTTGGGATTTGCGATTTCGAAATCCGCGCCCCCTTCGCCACTTATATATAAAAAAGTTACGACTCGGCCGAGTGACGTGCTCACTCGGCCAAGCGAGGCAAATAAAAATTTTCTCCCCGATATTGCTTCGGCCGAGTGGAGTAAGTCCATTCGGCCGAGTGACTCAAGCTACTCGGCATGACTTGCCCTAGGAGGGTATCCGTTTTACTCGGCCGAGTGATAATGTATACTCGGCCGAGTAGCAGTTCTAATGAAATGAGGAAAATAGACAGAGAGTTGGGTACAGCAGACTTCCCTCGTTCGTGAGCGGCTCGGCCGGACGAACTTCTGTACTCGGCCGAGTGACTAGTATGCTCGGCCGAGTGAGCCTTGCTTTCTGCTGTTTGTCTTCGTTTGGGCTCTAAACTCCGCCTTTCTTCCTCCAATCGATTTCATCCTCCTCCTAAGCGTCGAACGCCTTCTTGGGGCGCTCCTCGTCGTCTCGTTCATCCTCCTCATGATGGATCTACCTATCTCCTCTCCTGTCAAGAAAAATAGGACCCGTTATCACAAAATTTTTGGGCGGACGACTCGAAACACTAAAAATTTATAAAACGAAAATAAAGAAAGAAGTAAAAATAAAGCAAAAACCGTTGGGTTGCCTCCCGACAAGCGCTCGTTTAAGGTCGTGAGCTCGACCCCCTATAATTTTCAATCAATGCGGGATGTTTGGTGCATACGGGATGCACCCGTCAAACTTTCCGGGGAGCGCGCTTGGATTTGGATGTGGCGGCGGCGCGTTCTCCCGCGGTGGTCTCTCGTCTCGAATAGTGTTGGGGGGAGGCTCCCCCAAGCTAGCATTTGCCCCGGTCAACGGCTTAACCGGTGATGCCGGTCTCCGTGCCGGCGGAGCTTTCTTTGGAGACTTTAATTTCGAGAGCTTGCAGAGCTCTCGAATCCTTGCGACATCAGCGTCGCCTTCATCTTCATCAGCGGAGAAGTCGGGGGAATCGTCTTCATTCTTTTCATCTCGGCCTAAATCCGGGCCTTCTTCAAATTCTTCATCAAAAAGGGCGCCAATTGAGTGAGGAATCGCCTCTTCTATCACCTCATCAAGGAGGTCCATGTAGTCGAGTTCCTCGTGATAAGGCATATGCTTCATAGCCTTAGGAATGTGGAGCTCCACCTCGATGTTTCCGACGTTTAAGGTTAAGGTACCTTCGCGCACGTCGACGATGACTCCGGCGGTGGCGAGGAATGGGCGTCCAAGTATCAATGAAGTGTCTCCCTCCTCCTTAACGTCCATGATCACAAAGTCACATGGCAAGCATATTCCTCCCGGGACTTGTAGCGGTATGTCTTCGGCGATCCCCACCGGCCTTGTTATCCGTCCATCGGCTAATTGAATGCGCATGTCGGTAGGTTTCAACTTTGTCCCGGTGTTTAGCTTTAAGAACATGGAGAGGGGCATGAGGCTCACACTAGCCCCAAGATCGACCAACACCTTTTGAAGAGGGACGCCGCCCAAGGTGCAAGGAATCTGAAAACTCCCCGGATCTTTGAATTTTGCCGGCTCCTTCTCTCTCTTGGTGAACCAAGAGCCCTCCTCGGCTAGCATGATCTTCTCCTTCCTTTTCCTCCCCGAAATCAAGTCCTTCAAAAATTTAGCATACGTGGGGATCTCGACGATGGCGTCAAGGAAGGGGATGTTAAGGCTAACTCCTCTTAGGTACTCGAGAAATTTTGCTAGCCTCTTCTCCATTTTCGCTCTAGCGAGCCTTTGGGGGAATGGGACCGGTGGCAAGAAGCGCCTCTCCTCAATTAATCGCTCCGCCCTAGATTTCTCCTTGTCTTGTGGCTCCTTCTCCTTTTCAATCTCAACTATCGGCTCTATCGGCTCCAAGCTTACATCCACGGCCTCCTCAATAGGAATCATGGCGGGGGTGGTGTCCTTCCCGCCTCTAGTAGTAACGGCAACTATGGCATTGATGTGGCCCATGTTGCCCCGTGGGTTTTGCTCCGGTTGCGCCGGCAATCTTTGAGTGTTCCGATTGAGCAACACCAATTGCTCCGATATTTGAGCCACTACGGTGTTAAGAGATTCTTGCCCCGCCTTCAAAGTAGCATTCACCTTATTTTGCTCGACCATGAACGCCTCCACTCTAGTTTCGAAGTCGACTCGTTGTGGAGCTTGTGGAGGGTTTTGATTTTGATTCCTCCACCCTTGGTTGTATCCGGGAGGCCTATATGGTGGAACTTGTTGCTTCGGTTGAAAGTTTTGTTGTGGAGGCCCCCTCGGTGGATAGTATTGTTGTTGGGGTGGTGGTGGTCGAGCTTGTTGAGTTGGTGGTTGTGGCGGGTTCAAAGCTCCTTCATTGTTGGCGTAGGAGAATCCCGGATGATTTCTTGCGGCCGGATTGGACCAATACCCTTGGTTCCCCGCAACATATTGTATTTGCTCCAAGGATCCTTCTCCTTGCTCTCCTCCCGCGTACATGGCTTGAGATTGGTCTTGCCAATCACACATTTGGTTGGTCGGCGCGGAGGTGGAAGGTGCTCCTTGGGGCTCCGTGATGAACTTCTCCAATCTCTCCACTACCTTGTGGAGAGAATCAAATTTGCTCGTGAGCTCCGCTACGGCCTTCGCCTCGTAGATGCTAGTTGGCTTTAAGGAGGATGTGGAGTGTCCTCGCTCATCGCCCCATTGTTGGTTATTTGAGGCCATCTCCTCAATTAGGGCTGTAGCTTCTTCGGGAGTCTTTGATAAGATCGCACCATTCGCCGTGGCATCAATAATTTGTTTGGTCCCCGGTTGGAGACCGTTGTAGAAGCTATGAACTAGCTCCCAATCCTCTATACTGTGGTGCGGGCATTGATGCTGCAAATCCTTAAAACGCTCACATGCTTCATAGAGCGTCTCCTGTGGTCCTTGCTTGAAGGACATGAGAGCGCTCCGGATCTTCACCGACTTGGATGGCGGATAGAATTTATCAATAAATGCACTCGCCAACTCGTCCCAAGTGGTGAAGACTCTGTCAGCCTGCGTCCTCAACCAATAGAGTGCTTTGTCCTTAAGCGTGAAGGGGAAGAGACGCAATCTGATAGCATCGTTGGAGACCCCCGGCATCTGGAATGTGGCGCACTTCGACAAGAATAGTTGGATGTGGTAGTGGGGGTTCTCATGTGCGTTCCCATGAAATGGGTCTTGTTGCATCAAAACCACCAATCCAGTCTTTAGCTCGAAGTTCTTGTCAGCCGCCAACCCCGGCATGGCAATGGATGAGGTGGTAGAAGAAGTCTTAGGCCGAAGCCTATCGCGAATAGAAATTATCCTCGCCATCCTTGTCGCCAATTCTTCAGGAGTTTCCGGGTTGGTCATATACCTCCCTTCCGGATCTTGTCTCTTTTCCGCTCTAAGTCTCCGCGCGGTACGTTCGATCTCGGGATCAAATAATAAGTCTTCTGGGTCCGCCGTAGATCTCGTGTTCATGCACAGGGGAAACAGAGTTTCAAAGAGATGATTAGTACCGTGGAAGGGTTAGGTAAGAATAGTAAAGGAAATAATAATGGTAACAATAAAAAAATAAAAATAAAAGAAAGAAGTAGCTAGGGTGAAAAAGAATCAAACGCAATCGCCTCCCCGGCAACGGCGCCAAAAACTTGATCGCTCCGGGACGTACACCCAAAGAACGGTTGTAGTTTTACCGCAAGCGCACGGTATAGCGGCGAGCGGGTATCGAACACAGGGAGGACGAATGACCGTGCTTGCTCCTAATCAACCTGGCTATTTAAGAATAGAGAGAATTGCCTTGGGCGATCCTGTCACAATCGTCAGACAAATGTGCGAAATATCAAATCAAATAAAGAACGTCTAGGGAATGGGGAATCCCCGCTACTCACCGTATTTCATAAATGTGGTTCGTCGGTATCAAAATTGCTAGAATGAGAATTTGGATGAACTAGTTGCAACTAAATGTGGAACCAAGCTCACGCTCTCGCGCTGTTGCCGGTCTATAGCTATCCTAGGGTCGGGTCCAATCTCTTGCAAACCCTAGCCTAGGAAAGTTAGCATTAGGATCAACATCATCGTCCAATTGCGCACCGAGCCCAATCTCTTGCAAACTCGGTCAACAATCTAAATTAGGATAGTTCCTACCCGTCCAATCTCTTGCAAACGGGTATCGGCACGGAATTGCAACCGGAGATCCTAGTATCGGTCCAATCTCTTGCAAACCGATACTTCGAAAATCCGACTCCAACCCAATTCGGATTTCTAGGGCTTCCTATCAAATTGGGATCCAATCTCTTGCAAATCCCAATTGATATGAATACCTAGCTATCTGTAGTAATTCGATCCCAATCTAATCCCTAATAATTGATTCTAGCACAATTTCTACCAATTTATCACAAATACGAAATTGGGCTTGTAGGGTTCATCCCCACGCCCCAAGACGTGGAGACTACTCACAAATCATAGCAATAGCACAAAAATAATCAATGAAATAGGCAATGGAATTCATCACAACAATGATATAAACAATAAAAATAGAGTTTTTGGGGAAGAGAGATGCAAACCAATGTAGTTCTTCAATTAATCCAACAAAAATCCAAGTTTTTCCTCTTCTCCAATCACAAATAATAAAGCTAAAAAGTAGTCTCAAAAAGCTGCAAAAAATCTAAGAGATGGCTCCTAAAACTAGGGTAAAAACATGGCTTAAATAGCCCCAAAAATCGTCCAAAAATCCTGACCAAAACGCCCCTGCACAGCCTGTTTTCCGCAAATTTCGCTACAGGCAGCGCATCGCACTCGGCCGAGTGACAAAAGTCGCTCGGCCGAGTGAAAACCCTGTAATTTTCCAGTAAGTCGGGGCTTTCAGGGGTCTTCAGTTCGGAGGCGGCTCGGCCGAGTGAGTTGTCGTCACTCGGCCGATGGCTTCACTGCACTCGGGCGGACGTGGTTTGCCACTCGGCCGAGTGGGTCTTCTGAAGCTCAGGTGGCCGAAAAACAGAAACTTTGATATTTTGGAGGGGCTTCGTCTGGGCGCCACTCGGGCGGACGTGGTACCGTCACTCGGCCGATGTGGACTCCGACGCTCGGCCGAGTACACATGGAAATCGTGTCTGAACGGGTCGGCCGAGCAGTGTCTCGCTGGTCGGCCGAGTGGCTCCTCCACTCGGCCAAGTGGGACACAAAAGATGCCCAATCTGATTGTTTTGGCCTCCTCGTCGCTCCTGCGACGTCCATTCTTCTTCCGCTCCTCTCCAACAGCAAAATATCCCTCGGGGAGGTCGTCGGTGGCCGTCTAGAGTAAGCGCGTCTCGAGATCACTCCAAATCGCGTCAAATCACCTGAAATGCGACAAAAACAACAAATCGTGAAAAGCATCGCAATATCGTCGATATATCGTGAAAAACATGATTTGGGCGATCTAAATGGCATGCGAATACACGGAAAAAAGGTGTAAAATGAGGAGTGATCACTTGGCCCGAGCAGTGGCGGACGCCTCCAGACTCTGTTTCTATTCGGCCTACACCGAGCTCCACGAGGCGGCCTGCTGGCCCTTGCCCTTGCTCGGTGGTTGCTTTGATGATGCATCCCTCGCCTTCCTCATCACCTCCTCCATGGACATGCTCATGGCTGCTCCTACAAAAAGAGAACAGATCAGGGTGAGCTCGTTAGATGTTGTTTGCGGCACACGGAGTACCTTCGAACCAGACGTACTGAGCGACCATCTCGTCTGCGACCACGTCTTTGAAGACCATGTTCTTCCTTGGGATCCCCTCCAGAATTCTGGCATTCTCTAGGTCACTCTCCTCCAGGGCAATTTTGGCATTCACTGCGAGATTCAGCGTCCCCCAGTTCGACCTCAGAGCCAGATCTGCCGGAGTTGAGACGAATGCGAATTTCTCCTTCCAGTTCGAAAAATTATGGCAAAAGCCTCTCCCGCTCCCTCTCCGACTCTGTTTATGAGAAGAGGTGGGCGATCACCACCGTCGGTTGTGCGCCACGTGGCAAGATCCAAGCAGGTCTGGGCTGGCACCTCGAATTCTCATCCAGACACCTCAGCCACGCATCATCTGTTCAGCGGATGGGCGCCTCGAACTCTCCCCGTCATCGGATCGCCATCATGATTTTTAAGATTCGACAGTCAGAGTTCATTGAATGCAAGTGACCCACCTTCGTCTGGGGGAATGCGATTTGTCATCCAAGCCGAAGCTGGTCTGGCCACATCAAGCTTGAATGACTGGGGCAATTATTACAGCCTAAAGGCCGGCCCATGAAATTAAGGCTCGTATGCACTGGGGGCCCAAGCAGACACCTCATCGACCCTCGAGATAGGACACTGACCGAGCTAAAGATCGCCTCAACTCGGGTGAGCTCACCTCGCACCGCCACAAGCTCGCCTCCAAGGTCAACTAAGAAGCATGCCGGTGTGACCTATAAGCTCGCCATGCCAAGGACAAGCTCGCATACCCTCCAACAAGAAGCATTGACCGGAGGCGCCGAGCTTAATCGTCGATCTATGACTCGTCCCTGAAGGTGATCAAGCATAAATATCTCTAACAGGGTGACGTAGTCTCACCTACTCTCCATTAATGCCAGGGGTTAAGGGTGAGAACTGATGGCTGCCACTCGCATCTCATTAACGCTCCTGACACCATTAATGCGGTAAATATCTCTGACACAGCCGCTGTAGGATCCTGTCCAAAACAGAGTTAGGATCGATAACATGAAGTTTAGACTTACGCTTGCGTATGCGGCACGGTAGTCTACGAACTTCGCCTTCGGATTTGCCACGACGGATCGAGTCTTCTCACGAACGGAGTAAGGCTACTAATCCACAATCTAAATCTCTACTTTAGATTAAGAACTTGGATAAGAGGGAGAGAAAGGATTTCTGCAGAGCTTCGCTAGGATGAAGATGCATGCATGAATTTCATGCAAATGGTGTAAGAAATGGCTTACCCTTGGGTCTTATTTATAGCCCCCAAGGTAGTTATTTTAGGGTAAGTTGTTCCTTTGGAACAACTTAATTAAGGTGTACCATGATACATGGCACATTATAAGCTTAAGTTGTACCATATGCATGGTACAACATAAGCTTAAGATATTCCCCCTTTATTAGCCATATGTCGCATGCACTTATGCATATATAATGCGACTTTCCCACTCATCCAGAGATCCTCTCCGCAAGGGAACAGATTCCCTTTGTACACGACTTCGTGTACGTGACGTTCGAGGTCCGTATTCCCTCGTACATCCCCCACAAGGGTGTACAAACGTCTTCCATATCCAACATCTCCCACTCACACTTGAGGGGATTGTAAGAGAACGTCTTTCCCTTAGTTCTTTCATCTATCATACCGAGAAATAGACCGTGCGACCGTCATGCGCGTAGAGTCTGTTGTTGTGCACTTGTTAGAGATACACAACGACCTCGAAGGTGCAAAGTTGAGTAGTTCAACGCATGCTTTACCCTAGATTATTTCTTCACATTTCTTATACTTTATATTCAACAATTGAATCCCATCTGGATTACAATTGGCTGGCCAGCTTTGAATCATTAAAGTCCAAATGCGAATATGAAATCAATCTTCCTCTTCTTGCGAACCTTCTGATCTTGACTAGACTCGCTTTTCTAACGTGCCCCGCCGAGCCGAATTATCATAGCTCATAAGTAACACGCTAAGATAGCGATCATTTCGTCAAATCTAAAGGAACCAATTGGAGTCCTTGAGGGTAAGAGTAAAGACCCATATGGCCTTTGAGTCTCACATAATAGCAAACACTATTGCTACTAACTCAGTGGTCGAAATGCATACGTGGTATGAACACGTATTACAACATCACTCCTTTCCCAGGGAGAGTATGTCTTAATGATGTTGTACGGATGAAAAGATCAGACACCACAGTGACTATCTTTTTGAGTCCCCTTACTACTCGTGAAATATTCACGGACTCTCATCCTGCATAAGACAGATAGGAAAAAATCATATGAGATCTCTTTCAAATATCCTTGTGATACAGATCTCAGATCTTTTGTAAGCATCCATATGATGCAGATCTTTCATTCGACTATCTTGTTTAAGTCATGACTCTAAATCATTCGTCTAATGATTTTGACTTTAAACTAGTCTCATCTTTATCTTATCCATCTGATAAGATAAGGCGGTTGCTCATGTGAGAGAGCCAACCTTAATCTGTCCGACATACACACAATTCAGCTGAGATTTCAAAAATGTACACAAACATTTCTTAAGAAATTCATATGCAATGTTTGAAAAAGAACTTATTCTTTTATTAATTTTGATCATTTACAGACATGGGAATTTACATTGGTACAACTCAGCTCTTACGCAATCCTTGAGATGATAAGTGTTTGTAAAACACATCTCTGGGGATCGCCTTTGTAAGCGGATCCGCTATCATCTCATGCGTAGATATGTACCTTATGTCTACCTTCTTGGTCTTATCATAGTCTTTTGCAAATTTGTAGCGGATATCTATGTGTTTGGTCTTACAATGGAATTTCGGATCTTTGACATAGGCTATAGATGCTTGACTGTCGCTGTGTATAGGTACAGCACCTGAGTCACTTGCATTAATTAGCCTGTCTAAGAACTTCCTAAGCCAAACAGCCTCTTGAACTGCCATGCTAAATGCTACAAACTCGGCTTCCATGGTTGAAAGTGCGATGCAGGATTGTTTCTTGCTACTCCAGGATATTGCACCAGATCCGAGTAGAAAAACATATCCTGAGGTCGATCGTCGTTCATCGAGATCACCCGCCCAATCAGCATCAGTGTAGCCTTCGAGCCTCAAGGCATCTCCTTGATAGCATAAAGCAAAGTCTGCAGTTCCTTTGAGATACCGCATTATCCTCTTAACCGCTTTCCAGTGTACTTGCCCTGGGTTGGATTGGTAACGACTTACCATTCCAACGGCAAAACAGATGTCCGGTCTTGTACACATCATAGCGTACATTAGACTTCCAACTGCACTGGAATATGGAACTTTTTCCATAATCTCCTTCTCTTTTTGGTTCTTCGGACATGATTTCAGACATAAATTGTCGCACTTGCTTATTGGAGTATCAATGGACTTGCAGTCCTGCATATTAAAACGTTCTAGAACCTTCTTTATATAAGTCTCCTGTGAAAGAGAAAGAAGTTTCTTCGAACGATTCCTTGAAATCTTAACTCCAAGGATATATGCGGCTTCTCCCATGTCTTTCATCTCAAAAACTGATGAAAGCCAAGCCTTGATATCCATCACGAAGCCCTTGTCATTTCCGGCTATTAAGATGTCATCTACATATAGAGACATAATAACATACTTGTTCTTATTCCTCTTGATATATACACAGTTATCTTCATCAAGCATGGAAAATCCATTTGATAAGACAACCTCTTGAAATCGTATATACCACTGCCTCGAGGATTGTTTAAGACCATATATGGATTTAAGAAGTTTACAAACCTTATGTTCGTTTCCTTCTTTTACAAACCCTGTTGGTTGTTCCATATAGATCTCCTCGTCCAATTCTCCATTGAGAAAAGCAGTCTTTACATCCATTTGATGTAATTCGAGGTCTAAGCAAGCTACCATTGCCAGAATCAGGCGAATTGAGGTAAAACGAACAACAGGTGAGAAGGTCTCTTCGTAGTCTATCCCTTCCTGTTGCGTAAAACCTTTCGCGACAAGGCGAGCTTTATATCTGTCAATAGAGCCATCAGCCTTATGCTTGATCTTGAGAACCCATTTGTTCCCAATAGCTCTACGTCCTCTGGGTAAGTCAACTAAGTCCCAGACTTGGTTAACTTTCATGGATTCTAATTCCTCTTGCATCGCTTCCATCCATTTGTCTTTAGCAGGGCAAGATACGGCCTGTTTGAAAGTAGCAGGCTCGTCATCTTCTTGTAGTAAAGTCATAAAGGTTTGCGGAAATTCATCCTCAAATCTTAGAGGAGCCAACCTTGTACGACTACTACGTCGTATTTGAGATTCTTCAAGTCCTTGTTGACTTGAATTTAGATCAATTCTAATATCACTCCCACTTGGAATGTCGTTAGAATTGCTCCCACTTGGATCATTATTCCCGTATGGAATAGGATAATCGTCATTCGTATAATCCATTGGTGAAGGTTGAAACGTATTTTCATTTTCACCAAGAATTCTCCCACTCGAATGAGGTAATCCTTCTTGATCATAAATCTCAAATAGAGATAAGTCCTGACTTATCTCGCCCTGTCTTGGAAACTCGTTTTCCAAGAAAGTGACATCCCTCGACTCAAACTCAATTAGCCCACCATTGTCTTCCTGACTAACAAAAACATAACCTTTGGAGTTTTCTGCGTATCGTATAAAGATACATTTCCTTCCCCTTGGCCCAAGTTTGCCATACTTATGGGAGGAAATATGTGCGTAGGATGCACAACCCCAAGGTTTCAAAATGTTTAAGTCAGGAGACCTTTGGTTCCACAACTCATAAGGAGTGGAGCTAACTGATTTCGAGGGTACACGGTTTAAAATGAAAGTGGCCGTCAATAATGCATCTCCCCAAAAGGTGATTGGCAAGTTAGCTTGCGCCATCATTGAACGGACCATTTCCATTAAAGTCCTATTTCTCCTTTCTGCAACACCGTTTTGTTGAGGAGTATAAGGCATAGTTACCTGATGTACTATGCCTTTTTCATCACAGAGTTCCTTAAAACTTATTGATTGATATTCACCGCCCCTATCGGTTCGCAAGACCTTAATCTTGCGATCTAATTGATTCTCCACTAAACTCATATAGTTTTTAAAGCAAGCCAAAGCTTCACTTTTGTGGGATATCAAATAGATATGTCCGAATCGGGTAAAATCATCAATAAAAGTGATGAAATAGGACTTTCCGCGTCTTGTCTTGACATTCATCGGACCACATATGTCCGAATGGATAAGCTGTAATGGAACCTCGGCCCTTGTGCCGGTTCCAAACGGCTTGCGACAAGATTTCCCCACAAGGCAATGTTCGCAGGTCGACATTTCAACCTTTGAAACATTGGATAGAAGACCACGTTTGGCGAGTCTATCCATACGCGTTGGTCCAATATGACCAAGCCTTGCGTGCCAACAATTCACATCAGACTCATAAGTCTTAGAATTTGCAATAAGGAAATTTTCATTACATGAGGAATCATACATTGTACTCATTACAATAAATCCTTTAAATACAAACCCAGTACCAATAAGAGTATTATTACAACTTAAGTCCACATTACAATCATGAAAAAACCAGTTATAGCCAAGACCCATTAATACAACCACAGAAATTATATTCCTTCGAATATCTGGAGCGAAGAGGACATCATGAAGTAGGAGAGTGCGGCCGTTGTCCAAGACTAGCTTGCAAGTCCCAACGCCTTTCACTTCAACACGTGTGTTGTTTCCTACATAGATCCACTTCGTTCCTTGGGGTATCCGGTGATACTCCACGAAGGACCGTCTGTCCCTTGCTATGTGGTCGGTGGCACCTGAATCAATTATCCAAAATGGATTAGATTCCACAAGAAATATTGAACTAGAAACACATATGTAACTAGTATATTTACAAGTTACCTCGTCGCCTCCACTCGTACACGAACGAGCATAGTGACCGAGCTTGTTGCACTTGAAGCACTTGATCCTCTTCAAGTCTTTCTTCTTGTGCCATTTCTTGTGCCCACCCTTATGTTTGGGTTTCTTGGTAGACTCAGGTTGCTTATTACGTTCATTAGTGAACTTCGAACGATTTTTCCTTTTCTTTCCCCCGTGTGAGGAACTAGCAACCATGTGCACTTCTGCACTTGGCTTGGCAGCCGCAAGCCGCTCTTCCTCTAATTCGAGGTGCTTGGAAACATCGCTGAAGGTCTTGATGCTCTCATTGTGAGTGAGATGCATCTTCATTTGGTCCCACCCATTTGGTAGGGAACGTATGACTGCTTGGATTTGTTGCTCATCTGTGAGCACATGACCTGCGTCCTTTAACTCTGATATAAGGTTCGCCATATGTCGCAGATGTTTCCCCATGGAATGATCTGGACGTTTCTTATATGTATCGAACTTTATAGTTAAGGCGCGAAGTTTGGACACCGATGTGCCACCGAACTTCTCCTCTAGCTTGGACCATATGTCCATGGCTAGGTCATGTTCTCGGAAGATGCGCATTATGTCATCAGCCATACTGCTTAATAACGTAATGCGCGCTATCTTGTTCTTCCGAGACCAAGCATCAAAAGCTTCCTTGTCTCGTCGGTGTTGGGCCGTAGTGCCCAACTCAGGTTCAATCATAACGTTCTTTAGAGTTTCGAGCACTTCTTGCTCCTCTAGAACGTATTGTATCTTGATGGACCAAAGTTTGTAATTATCGCCGTTGAGTTTTTCACCTTTGTTTAACTCAGCGACGATATTCTTTGAAGCGGAAGACATTTTACTTTTAAAATGCTGCAAAAGACATAAAAACCGAAGGTTCGATCAAAAACATATTGCATAAAATACTTAAAATATAACTCCCACTTGAAATTATATTATATTTGATAAGTTACTTTCGAAAAATATTGAAGATGTTGTTCTAGAATCGAAAAGGTCTCTTTGATTCCAATCACCATCTAGAACAACCTTCAATATTCCCCCATCACTTATCAAACAATAGTACTATTATAGTACTAGCAGCGGAAAAACGAGTTTGAAAACGTATTTTTCAAATATAATTCCCACTTGAAATGATAATAGAATATCCCATATGGATAGTTCTAAAATCAACTCCCACTTGGAATGATATTCATAATTTGATAAGTTACTTTCTAAAAATATTGAAGATGTTACTCTAGAGTCGGAAAGGTCACTACGTTTTCGATCACCATCTAGAGTAACTTTCAATATTTCTCCCTCACTTTATCAAATGTTAGTACTCTTATAGTACTTTGCAGCGGAAAAGCGTTTTTGAAAACTTATTTTTCAAAACGTATGAAAACGTATTTTTCAAATAAAATATATTTCAACTTAGTACCCTTATGATACTAGTGAAATATTCGGCACTTCCTGACCATTTGTCGGGAATGAGCCGTAGCCGTGCCTAAGTCGGATCCCCCTTTTTTGGGATTTTTCTGCAAATTATCGTCGCCGGCTCCCGTATGGATCCAGGCGTTTCCCCCCGTATGAGAGAAATTTGATGCAGACGACTGTCGTTTGGCCCCGTATGGGCTAGTTCGACCAAGGCCTTTGCCGAATTGGTCTGAAACTTCCCCCGGCCAATGCCGATCAGTCCGACAACCGGCCAAGGACGGCCTGCGGCAGCCCTGGCCACTGCCAGGGCCGGCCTGGCCACTGGCCTGGCCTAGGCCAGAGGCCGGCCAGGCCTCTGCCTGGCCTGGCCTCGGCCAGAGGCCGGCCAGGCCTTCTGCCTGGCCTGGCCTCGGCCAGAGGCGGCCAGGGCCCTGGGCTTGAGGCCAGGGCGCTGCCCTGGCCTCTGCCAGGGCGGCCAGGCCCTGGCCGAGGCCATGGCCTCTGCCCTGGCCTCGGCCAGGGCGGCCAGGGCGGCCCTGGCCTCTGCCAGGGCGGCCCTGGCCTGAGGCCAGGGCGCTGCCCTGGCCTCTGCCAGGGCAGCCAGGCCCTGGCCGGGGCCAGGGCCTCTGCCCTGGCCTCGGCCAGGGTGGCCGGGCCCTGGCCTGAGGCCAGGGCTCCTGCCCTGGCCTCGGCCAGGGAGGCCAGGCCCTGGCCTGAGGCCGCGGGCCAGGGCCTTCTGCCCCTGGCCGTGGCCGGCCAGAGCCGGCCGGCCATGGCCCCGGCCAAGGCCGGCCGGCCATGGCCCGGCCATGGCATTTTTTTGCCTTGACCGGTCATGTCCCTTTGGCCATGGCCGGTTTCCCCTTTCATGGGAGGCCGCACACCCCCGCCGGAGGGGTTTGCCGCGGTGGTTATTGGCCATAGCCAACCCCCTCCGCATGGGGAGGGGGGGTGCATGGCCTTCATAACCCATTTGGTCATGGTGCACATGCACAAAAAAAAAATTCATCTTCCCCGATGGGAATAACCACCACCTTCTTCTCCGGTGAAGCACCCGTTCGTCGAGGAAGTAGTTGTCCTCCAATGGCCGTGTGCCAAAAAATGAACCCACTTCAAAAATTCGTAAACTACGCGCTCCACATGAAGAGAGCGCCCATTCCCTATGAATGGAGACTCAGCATCCATGAAGAGAGCGAGTTTGACGATATGAACGGTCGGTTCTTCCCGTCACGGAGAGTTCCTACCATATCCGTAATGACAGAAGACCCTAACGTGAAAAGAACAACCGCTGCGTTCTCTCCGTCACGAAGCGTTCCTACCATATCCGTAATGGTAGGATACCCATCCGTGAAAAAGACAACGACTCGTTCATAGTTTCTCCGGGGCGAACCCGTATGGCTCTGATACCAATGTAGGATCCTGTCCAAAACAGAGTTAGGATCGATAACATGAAGTTTAGACTTACGCTTGCGTATGTGGCACGGTAGTCTACGAACTTCGCCTTCGGATTTGCCACGACGGATCGAGTCTTCTCACGAACGGAGTAAGGCTACTAATCCACAATCTAAATCTCTACTTTAGATTAAGAACTTGGATAAGAGGGAGAGAAAGGATTTCTGCAGAGCTTCGCTAGGATGAAGATGCATGCATGAATTTCATGCAAATGGTGTAAGAAATGGCTTACCCTTGGGTCTTATTTATAGCCCCCAAGGTAGTTATTTTAGGGTAAGTTGTTCCTTTGGAACAACTTAATTAAGGTGTACCATGATACATGGCACATTATAAGCTTAAGTTGTACCATATGCATGGTACAACATAAGCTTAAGATATTCCCCCTTTATTAGCCATATGTCGCATGCACTTATGCATATATAATGCGACTTTCCCACTCATCCAGAGATCCTCTCCGCAAGGGAACAGATTCCCTTTGTACACGACTTCGTGTACGCGACGTTCGAGGTCCGTATTCCCTCGTACATCCCCCACAAGGGTGTACAAACGTCTTCCATATCCAACAGCCGCAGCACTCGAGTGCCAGCTGGGATGATTCGACAGCTGACAAGATGGCGAGTAACTGCCCCTCAGTCCTATAAATACCCCCATCATGCCTCCTTAGAGGGGGTTGGTCAGTTAAATCTTCTAACTCATTTCAATACACGCGGTCAAATATCTTCCACATATCTGCGCCTTCCTCATAAGCACGCCGCACTTTGCCGATCTGTCTTAAGGTCGCCAAGTGTGCCTGACGCCTACAATTTAAGTCACCAGCTGACTTAGGCATCGAAGAGGCTACGGGCTGACAACCAGCCCTGCCTTTCTGACCAGTTGTTAATCCTCGCAGGAAGCTCGCCTCAGCTACCGGGAGTGGGTGACCTTCAGGCGATCTACAGGCAACCTTGGACCCTTCACCTTTGAAGTGAGCTCCGAGTCGTGCAGACCTCTCCATCACCAAAAACTTATAAATCATTGTACCCGTGATTCCCACTACAAAAAAATTTCATTGTGTGCGAATCTGACCCGCAACAAAAGGCAATTAAGAAAGCTAGGTTTATTTATCATTAGTAAAGGCATAAGTAGGAGGAACAGAAAATGACACATATTTGATGTCACGGTTTCAGGATAACCGTTATACAAGAGAAATAGATTGTCTACGTGTTGGAAAAAAGAACAATTGTTGTTTCTTGGACCATGTAGGACGTCAAACACATTTTTGACGAATGTCGTCACCTTGCTTCTGAAGCAATGTTTTATGTGAGAAATTTGTATAACGATAATGTATTAAATGTTAATGCATGAATACGCAAAGATAATAACAAAACTTATATTGCAAAATAGACTAGGCCTGACTAAGCTTCACAAGTCACATAAAGAGTGGTCTAACCTCTCGTATTATGAAGTCAATAGACACTTGTGAATCATGTCTCTAAGGTGTGATGGCCGAAACTCCTTCTGTAAGACAGTGGGAGAATGCGTTGTTGAACTCATAGTCTCATACATACAGATGTACTCGGACCCAAGTCTAAGTTAGCCAAGATAAGTTGTTCTTATTTTATTACGACACATGTTCTTGCTGAAACACAAGTCTGATAAAATAGATAACACAATGACACAAGTGTTTGAACTGCTTCGATCAGATCGGAAAGTCGAATACTTAGCTGTAAAAATCTTGTGTTCTGTCTCTTTCTCCCCTCCTTTTTTGTTTTCGTTTTACTGCAGAGGGGCGCACGACGGCAATGGGAGCTCCGGCGCAGAAGGTGGGGCGGAGGCAAGGGGAGCTCCAGCTAGGGGGTGGTCTGGGCGGCGGTTAGAGCGCAGGCGAGTGCGGCAAGGTGGTAGCGGCCGGGCATGCACGGTGGATCAGTGCAGGTGGAGGGGCGGGGCGACGGCCTGGAGGGGTCAGCCTTGCGTCGGCGGGCTTGGTGGCTAGGGGCGGCGGCCAGGTGATGGGGGCGGCCTTGCGTCGACGACGCGTGCACGACAGGAGGATGGAGAGGGGGAGGAATGTGGGATTTGGTTGATGTAGAGTTGAATCTCACTTCCAATTTCAGTTTTTCACCCTCAATTTCAGATTTGTTTTGGTTGCTTGATTTTCAGGATGAAGGAATTTGGGTTGTGGTTTGTTTGTGTGCTGGAAATTGAAGAGGGGGAATGGTTGTGTTTGCCTGGTGGAAGGAGGAAGGCTTCGTATATAGGCAAACTTAGAATTAAAGTTGTAATAAAAGCGATGTATGAAATGAATTCTGAATGGGGGTTGAGATCCGAGTATTTCGGATCTCACCAACTATTTACGGCTTATCAAAGGCGGGTGGTTAGGGTAGATAGTTTAAGGTTAAAAGATAATTATTAAAACTATGGTAAAATTCTAAAAATAGAACACGCTCGTGTCTACGCGTAGAAATAGAATTCACGAATGAAAAACATCCAAACGATCGAAATATAATACGGGTACACAACAAACAAACACGCCTAAAAAACCGGCCGTTACATCCTACCCTCCTTAGAATAATTTCGTCCTCGGAATTCTCCTACACGGCATGAAAAAGGTAGGGATAACGTTCTCGCATATGTCCTCTCGCTCCCATGTAGATTCTCCTGGCGAATCCTGACGCCACATCACCCAGACGAGATCAATAGTCCTGCTCTTGAAGACTTTCTGGCGTCGATCTATGATCTCCACTAGTTACTGCTCGTATTTCAAGTTCGGATGAACTACGATCTCTGAATAGTCCACGACATGACTAGGGTCGATCACATAGCGACACAACTGCAAGATCTGGAACACATTGTGCACTCCCTCAAGGTAGTAGGTAGTGCAAGCTTGTAGGCCACCTCTTCTACTCCCTCCAAATTATCGAAAGGCCCAATGAATCGAGCACTAAGCTTTCCTCTTCGACCAAAACAAATCAATCCTCGGTTGGGCGAGATCTTCAGAAAAATATTATCACCGGGCTGAAACTCCAGATGTCGACGTTTCGCATCTGCCCAATGCTTGTACCTGTCCTGAGCCAGCTACAGCTTCTCTCTGATGGTCCGAACCACATCCATGACTTCTGTGATTAGCTCAGAACCAACCAACTCTCGATCGCCTACATCATCCCAGCTCAAGGGGGATCGGCACTTCCTCCCATACAGTGCCGCAAAAGGCGCCATGCCAATGCTAAACTGGTAGCTATTGTTGTATGCAAACTCCACCAAATGAAGATGGTCTTTCCATGATCCTTTGAAGTCCAGCATACATGCCCGCAGCATGTCTTCAAGTATCTGTATAGTACGCTCTGACTGACCATCTGTTGGATGGTAAGCCGTACTAAAGCTCAAGTGGGTTCCCAAGCTCTCCTGAAGGCTCTTCCAGAAATGAGATGTGAACTTGGTATCTCTATCCAAGATAATACTGATAGGAACTCCATGCAGCTTCACAATCTCATCCATGTATTTCTTGGCCAACACTTCTATAGACTAGCCTACTCTGAAAGGAATGACGTGCGATGTCTTGGTCAATCAATCTACGATCACCCAGGCAGCGTCATTCTTCTTCGTACTCTTGGGTAGTCCAGTCACGAAGTCTATCTTGATCTGCTACCACTTCCACTCCGGAATGGGTAATGGCTGTAATAAGCCGATAGTCCTCTGATGTTCAGCCTTCACATGTTGGCACAATATACACTTCTCCACACTCCGTGCGAGGCTCTTCTTCATGCCATGCCACCAGTAATCATGTCACAGATCCTGGTACATCTTGGTACCTCCAGGATGTATAGAGTAAGGTGAGATGTGAGCTTCCTCCAACAGCTCCTCTCTAATGGCGATGGACGGTACACGGATCCTGTCCTTAAACCTCGCGGATCCATCTGCATGAATCTTAAACTCTGGCCTCTGGCTTGCTATTACCAGGTCTTTGTTTTTTCACAGCTTCTCCTCGTCCATCTGATCAGTCTTGATCCTCTCCACCAACGTCGACTGGATGTGCATGCCCATCAAAGATGCAGTCATCCCTGGTAGAATCAATTCTATACCTATGTCCTGGATCTCTTGCTGCAACCTCCACTGAGTCGTAAGCGTCATCACCGCTGGTAAACGACTCAACACGTCAAATACGACATTGACCTTTCCAGGATGGTACTGAAGGTCAATATCATAATCTGCCATGAGCTCGACCCATCATCTCTGATGCATGTTGAGCTCCTTCTGAGTGAAGAGGTACTTCAGACTGATATGATCCGAGAACACCTTCACGTGCTCCTCCAATAGGAAGTGCCTCCAAATCTCCAATGCAAAAATCACTACTGCCAACTCAAGATCATGAGTGGGGTAGTTCTTTTCATGGATCTTCAACTGCCTGGATGCATATGCTACAACTCGACCGTGCTGATGTAGCATGCATCCAAGTCCTCTACCAAATGAATCATAGAAGACTTCGAATCCTCCTGATCGGTCTGGAATGATCAAGATGGATGCAGTCGTCAACCTCTTCTTCAGTTTTTGGAAAGCATCCTCACATGCTTTCAATCAAACAAACACCACATCCTTTCTTGTCAATTGCGTCATAGCTCCTGTGATCTTCTAGAAGTCTTGATAAACCTCCGGTAGTAGCCAACGAGTCCTAAGAAACTCCGAATCTCGTTCACCGTTCGAGGGACTAACCAGTTTTTAACATTGGCTACTTTTTCAGGATCAACAGAAATCCCTTCCCATTACACCACGTGGCCTAGGAACGCCACCTCGTTCAGCCAGAACTCGCACTTACTAAGTTTGGAATAAAGCTGGTGTCTTCTCAGGGTCTCGAGAACCTTCCTAAGGTGTTCTGCATGCTCCACCACATTCTTCGAGTAGATAAGAATGTCGTCGATGTAGACTACTACGAACTTGTCCAAGTATTCATACAATACTTGGTTCATGAGACTCATAAATACCGCGGTGCATTGGTCACACCAAACGGCATTACTAAGTACTCATAATCTCCGTATCTAATTCTGAATGCAGTTGTGGGAACATCTTCGTCTTTCACCTTCACTTGATGGTACTGTGTCCTCAGATCCAGCTTCGAATAGACGCTTGACCCACCGTGCTGATTGAAAAGATCATCGATGCGAGGTAAAGGGTACTTGTTCTTCACGGTGACTTTGTTCAGCTCGCGGTAATCAACGCACGTATGAAGGGATCCATCTTTCTTCTTTACCAGCAATATAGGAGATCCCCAGGGAGATACATTGGGTCGTATCCATCCCTTCTTCAATAGTTCATCAAGTTGGACCAGCAATTCTTCTAGTTCAGATGGTGCTAAATGATATGGTCCTTTGGACATCGGTTGGGTTCCTGGCATTAGTTCGATGGCAAATTTGAGGTGTGATCCGGAGGCAGACCTGTAAGGTTGTCTGGAAACACATCGATGAACTCTCGAACCACCTCTGGTATTTCGGGCTCAGCTTACATTACGGTTGCTACTGCTTCGGTCGACCTGGCTTTGTACTTCACCGGACCTACAGATCTGATCCCAATAATAAACTCGAACTTTGGATGATCAGGAATATCTAAGGCTACCCTCCTTCGACAACAGTCGATGGTGGCATGGAAAGTTCCCAACCAATCCATCCCGAATACAGCATTAAAGTTCGGGATATTTATCATCATGAAGTCAGCAAATAACGCTCGCCCACAAATCACCACGGGGCATTGAGAATACCCACCGGTCGCCTTTATCACTCAGCCACCCGTGTTGACGTTCCAACCGGTAGTTAAAGTTTTGACAAGAACGGTGTGGGTGAGAACAAATCGACTCACCAGAAAGCAGTGTGATGCTCCTGAGTCAAACAAGGAGAGGGCGGGTTTCCCAGCCACTAGCACGACACCTAGGTTACAAACACTAATCTAAGCAACCAATGCTAATGAAAGAAACGATTCACTAATTATGTTAGAAATATACATGTGATCACTTGACCGGTAGCCTCGGCCTCTTTGATGGCCATGGTATAAGAATGGCGTTTCGGTGGTGGTTGTTGCCTTGCTTGCTGAAACACCCTCTGTTGTGGTGGTAGAGGTGGACGCTATGGAGCATTCCTAGGCGGGACAGCACGGGGAGCTGGGACTGCAGCACTTGGCTTAAAATGCGGGCAATCCCTAGCAATGTGTCCTGACACCCCGCAAACCAGACAAAGGCCTAAAAGACTTCGACGCTCAGACTTGAAGTGTCCAGGCTTCCAATAAAAGTGGCAGATTGGCAGGGCCTGCTGCTGTTGTCATGGCTTCTTAAAATGAGTCTGCTGAAAAGGGTGGTGTATCTGTGGCCGTCTGCTCGGCCCAGCATGGGTTGGCAGGGGCCTCACAGGAGCTATCAGACTAAGCTCTTCCTCTGCTTCCTTCTCGACCATCTTACGGTTACGGGCAATGGTCAGAACTGCGGCATGCATGGTCAAATTAGCAGTGACCAACTTCCTTCGAATCTCTATGTTAAGTCCCTGCTGAAAGTGCTGGGCTCGAGTCAATGGATCTGCAACCATCTCCGGGGCAAACCTGCTGAGCCTGGAGAACTCAGCGTTATACTGGTCCACAGTCATCGAGCCCTAATTCAGGTTGATAAACTTCTTCCTCATCATGATCTTTGCATGTGGCGGAAAGTACTGGGCATTGAAGGCACTGGTGAAGACATCCCACGAAATCGACAGTCCCAAGAGGTCTTCTACCGCCTGCCACCAGTCTCGAGCACCATCAGTCAACTGCCTCTTGGCGGTAGCCACCCATGCTTCTTCTCGAATCTAAGATTCTCTCAGATCATTAGTGATGCTCCTAAGCCATTCCTCCGCTTGGAGATGATTCTCGGTCCTAGTGAAGGTCTTCGGGTTCATCGCTCGAAAGTGGTAAGCACTCGGGTCAGCTTTTAGCTCTCTAAGAAAAGCCTGCCCAAGCTACTGATGAAGGGTATAAATACCCCGCATGAAATCTTCTACAGTCAATGGTGCAGTCGGGAGTCCTGTCGTGTCTGGACCATTGTTGGCTTCATTGCCAGCATCATTCTGGTTGGGACCCCCATTCAGGTGATTGGTCCCGGATCCAAAAGCACTGTCCTTGCTTCATGAAGTGTTCCTTTCCATTACTACATGCGTTTCATAAGGTTTGATCAGTTCCATTGAGTATTTTATATGACACATTCTGAACTTCATGTATTGTTCATGTGGTATTTAGCGCGGACCTGCATGAGCCACTAAACTTGTAACGACCCACTCCCGGTGCCCGTTACTATTCGGTACATGCGCAAGTCCTGCTAGGCACCAACGAAGTTAATACCGGCTCTGTTGCAGAAATATGCCAAATACTCATACATGAAATGAAATATAGCCTTATTACAAACCAGCAGCGTACAGAAAAGGAAAATACAACCCGAATACAAATACACACCAAGCCACACTCTGGAAAAGAAAAACATAAGATAATATCACACTCTCACACTCACTCTCAATAACCAGCGTCCTCCTGGTCAAACTCAACTATGAACTCGGCGTCTGATAATTCAGGTGTCACCTCGTCCACCTGTGTGGTATCTGGCCAGTCCACCACAAAAAGAAGGGGGTCGCCAGGATCAGACGTAACTCAAAGTATCTCTAGCATGGAATTAAAACAATATACAAGTATGGCAAACTAGTAGGGACTAGAAGTAAAAGAGCATACAATAACTGTATAGAAATAGAGCAGAAATATAGTTTTACAGATTTACAACTTTCACAATTTATCAGCAATTAAAGGAAACATTATTAACAATGTCAAGTTTATGAGAGTAAAATTGTGCCGAACCTAGAACATGACTTATAATGTGGAGTACAATGAGCAACCAAGAGTCCACCTGATACCACAGGTGCGCGAACCTGGGTTAAACCAAAACTGTGCAACAAATACGATACTGTTCAATAACCCGTGATTCATGTCTGTGAATTTGTCACCGACTGGCAGGTCGGGACAACAACAACAAAGATCGGACTGGTTGCTCCTGCACACTGGTGATTATAAGTTACCCAAAAACCCCAAGTGTCTGTGATGTTACCAGATTTGTATTTTACGAGTCATTTACTAGATTGCCACTTTTTCCAGTCAACCATGACACGTAGACCGATTGATCCTTTTACCATATTGTGTGTTTTAGCTTATCTATCTGTTCAATTGAAATACTTTGAAAACGAAAACAAAATGAAACTAGTTTTAGCATGCATTTGTTATTTTTTCTAAACCCATAGCAAGTGTACGATGAGTTACCGATACGCCTGTCGTGAAAAGGCACGCTTCGAACTGCAGTAGTGATACCTGGTTCACATGTGTTACAAATAAGTTAGCTACACAAATTAATAATATGCTAAGAGAGCTGTTATTCTGAAAATAAATTATAATAATATTATTATTACTCTAACTCTTATACACTAACTTATAACTAATTACTTATAAAGTTTTATGATAACTTATATTAAAACTTACCTGGTTATATAAAAATAACTATATTATAGCATGTTAATAATTCACGTTTGTTACTAACATATAATACTAATATAGGTTTATAAAATATTAACTTATAAAATAACTCATAAAATAACTTTATATAATAACTTATATAATAACTTTATATAATAACTTATTTTAATAAATTAACATAACTTATATAATAAATTAACTTACTTACTTTACTCTTACCCTTCTCTCTCTTTCTCGTTCTATTTCTTTCTTCCCCCCCCCCCCCCCCCCCCCCCCCCCCCCCCCCGTTTTTTGCTTTCGTTTTGCTGCAGAGGGGCGCACGGCAGCAAGTGGAGCTCCGGCGCGAAAGGCGGGGCGGCGGCCTAGAGGGGGCAACGGCTAGGGGGCGGCGGTCTGGGCGGAGGTTAGGACGCAGGCGAGTGTGGCAAGGTGGTAACGGCTAGGCGCGCACGACGGATCAGCGCAGGTGGCGGCGCGGGGCGGCGGCCTGGAGGGGGCAGCCTTGCATCGACAGGCTTGGTGGCTAGGGGCGGCCTTGCGTCGACGACGCGCACACGACAGGAGGAGGGGGAGGGGGAGGAATGGGGGATTTGGTTGATGTAGAGTTGAATCTCACTTCCAATTTCAGTTTTTCACCCTCAATTTCAGATTTGTTTTGGTTGCTTGATTTTTGGGATAAAGGAATTTGGATTGTGGTTTGTTTGTGTGCTGGCAATTGAAGAGGGGGGATGGTTGTGTTTGTCTGGTGGAAGGAGGAAGGCTTCGTATATATGCAAACTTAGAATTAAAGTTGTAATAAAAGTGAAGTATGAAATGAATTCTGAATGGGGGTTGAGATCCGAGTATTTCGGATCTCACCACCAATTTACGGCTAGTCAAAGGTGGGTGGTTATGGTAAATAATTTAAGGTTAAAAGATAATTATTAAAAATATGGTAAAATTCTAAAAACAGAAACGTGCTCGCGTCGACACGTAGAAATAGAATTCACGGATGAAAACCATCCGGACGATCGAAATATAATACAGGAACACAACAAACAAGCATGCCTAAAAATACCGGCCATTACAATAACCATGAAACTGGAGCATCCATGTATAGTCTGTTTTCTAAATGTATTTAGAAGAACGAACTTATATGAATCGGCCAGAGAGTTTTCAATGTCAGTGGGAGCGGATAAAATACATGTGAGGCATCAAGGGACTGGAACACATGTTTTGACAAAGTGGTCAAAGAGTTTGACACTTTATCAAAAATAATTATGAACCGTCTAAATGACCAGTAAAACTTATTATGGATTATTCTCGTAAGGTACGACGAGCTGGATGAGATCCAGTCAAGAAATTAATTATGGATTCCAAAAGACTAAGTGAATTATTTGGATGAGATTCAAATATGTGGTCTAAGATAAACATAGAAACCCATTAAGTCTATACAGTAGACGTTTTAGCAGATCCACTCACGAAGGCTCTACCACATGAAGTCTGGAAAGACTTATGTGTAAATTCGATATGAGATACCGGGATAAATGGGCCCGAGTGCAAGTGGGAGATGTTGAGAGATGGGTAGCCCTCGAGGCAAATTCATCCCTGTGTATCTATACAAATATCTTGTTCGAAATAACAATAAGCTGTTTGGTAAGTATTTATCTAAGTTAATAGAAATGTTGTAATCATTAGAAACTTAGGTAAAGTCCTAAGACTTAATGCAAGGTCAAACATGTATCGAGATGAGGATCTCGATCATGGAGAAGTGCTTGACCGTTAGTAGCATAAGTCTAAATAGGTTCGTGGTCGTAGATGTTTCGTGAAAAGGATATCGAAACATCGGATAGACCATTGTGTCTTAGACTTCACCGTGTAGCAGTGACGATGACCTTATGATCGTTTGACTTGGCAAAGTCGAAGACGAGACGCAGGTGCTCATTGGAGAATGAGTTCACTGAGCGACCCAACAAGAGTTATCATATGGTTATGATTGACCAATCTGTTAATAATAACTCTTAGTGATGATAGGCAAGTTGGTCTTTTGACTTAAGGTCATTGTACGAACCTGTGCGTGAACAGTGTCATTTAGATCACTGATCTAGCCTCGGGTAAGCCCCGTTGAAAGGTCTTTGGTTGGGTGACAATTAAAGCGTGCGAGGAGAGTAATGACCAAGATATGATTCGTCTCTCCCGGTCAATGGGAGTTAGTGTCGTACTGTTAGTTCGATCTATAGTGAAAACTCTGTCCAGAGTATGTTGGAAGATGTCCAACATTATTTGACTAAAGATCGATGGAGAATAACTGGCGTCGAGCTATTAGGGTTGATAATTTGACCGTACCCTTAGGCTTGAATTAAAACAGCATAGTTTTGACGAAGAGACTAAAACTGCGGTATTCATCACGGACATAGTCAGGCTGGTCCTGACAATACTCATGTCAATGTGCAACCACATAAGTATGTTACTGAAACAGTGACGGCACCTGCTGCTCGTGGTTATGGCCGTCTGGGGTTTCGAGCCCCACCTATAGTAGGGTCAGGCTGTAGGGTCTCACACAAAGTGCGACCTTCGTCAAGTAATAGGTAAAAATTTGAGAGAATATGCATTTAATGCAAGGGATAGAAACTGCAAAGAGTTTTCAGTTAGCTCCTGCATTCGGGATAAATGATCCTGGGAGCAAGTGGGAGAGGTATCAGATCATTTGTATTTGATGCAAATGATTTTTCATAATAGATGTGGACATTTTTGCATTTGACACAAAAAGAAATTTAATGCGTAGTAAATTGCTTACGTGTGTATTTAATTATACAAATGCATAGAAAAGGTTACTGGATGATGGGCTCGTCCCGGTCTAAACGCAGGTTCAAACAGCGTCGAAATCGGAGTCCAAACAAGCCCAATAAGCCAATTTAAAAGTGTTTTAAATAGAAGCCCAATGAAAAAAGCCCAGAACTTTTTTGAAAAAAAGGGGGGTGTTAGTACACGGGTACGGCCCACGAAACAACGTTGAATTATTGAGGCCCAATCATAGCCCAATACTGTGCATCAATGGCCCAAGGCCCACCGGCGACATAAGGGTGGCGTGAGACTCGGTCGAATGAATAGTTCTTCCCAGTTGGACTCACGTCGACATTAATGGGGCGGAGTTAATGGGACTGAGTAAATGGGCAACTGTTAGCTCGAATCCCAGAGAAGATCGTGCACCGATCAAAGATGGATGGTTACACATCATCAAGAGGGAGCCACCTATAAATAGATCGACAGACGAAGGTAAAAGGGTTCCATCTTCAAGGTACGAGTGCTAATACATAGAACTCTATCTTCTTATTTCCTCATTCCATGCACGAGCTTGCGTCGTTAGTCTAGAGATGAACCTTCGGAGGTCGATCTCAGCTACACCAAGCTCCCTCTCTTCCTTAAGTTCCATACTAACTTAAGCATTGGAGGTGATTTGCGTTGGAACCCAGATCTGACCCCCCCCTAACGACTTCATGTGGTGTAGATCGACGATCGTCATTCAACACCCAAGGTCGATATCGGGCTCCTCATCCTCGAACAACCTAGCAGACGGTCGTTCTTAGGTCGATCAACGGTTGTACCATCATCAACCTTCAGCTACCGACCCCGGTTCATCCAACCGAGTGTCCCACTCCAAAGGCTAACTAGGCTCCAGCTCAGCGCTTCGAGTCTCCGTCAACTCAACAACTATACCGGTCAATTTTGGCCTTAACAGTTTGGCGCCGTCTGTGGGAAGACACGAGTCGACATCCCCCTCGACGAACCACTCGAGCATGCCGACTCACCCAACCACATCCTCCGAGGTTACTGTGGGATCCCCCAGTGTCGGAATCACCTACATGATAACGGGAGGTCCCCTGCACCCGGAACTATCAACCTCTCTCCAAATTTCCTACGCTGGGAGGGTGATAATAGTTTATGTGGGACGAAAGTGCCCTAGATACTCAACACCTCCCATCTCCTTCTCAGACAAAGATCTAGGAGGGGTGGAGCTACCATACGATGATGTCGTGGTTATCACAGCCTCAATCAGAGAGATCGCCATGAAAAGGTTACTCGTTGACACCGAAAGCTCGTGCGACATACTCTTCTTCACTACGCTAGAGAGGATGAAAATATCGTCCAAAGAGTTGACGCCTTGCACATGACCCTTGGTAGGGTTCACCAAGCACTCTACCCCGATAGCAGGTATCATCACCTTACCGGTGACCCTCGGTACGTATCCTCAACAAATCACTCGCCTAACCAACTTTATGGTGGTGAAGATCAACTCGGCGTACAACGGGATCGTCGAAAGACCGCTGCTGAATGCCATAGAAGCGGTGGTCTTGACCGTCCACAAGAAGATCAAATTCCAGACCCCCGAGGGGGTCAGAATGGCGAGAGGGAATCAGGAACAGGCACGATCATGATACACGCTATCCGCCACCCTGATGAGGATCGAGCAAGCTGACCCAGTCGATCCACTGGTCTAAGATCGACGACCCGCCACGGTCGAAGAAACAGAGAGTATCAAGATCTCCGATGAGGAAGGAAGAACCGTCTCTGTCGGGTCGCTACTCCCTCGTGACCTAAAAGAGCGGTTGATCACCCTCCTGAGAGAGCATGCTGATATCGTTGCCTAGTCCCCGAAGGACATGCCCGACATCGACCCCGAGGTAGCGTCCCACAAATTGGGGGTCGACCCAACATCTAAACCCATGAAGCAGAAGAGGAGGAACGTGGGGAGGTGAAAAGATGAAAGCTGCTAACAAAGAGGTAGAACGACTTCTGGAGGCCCACTTCATACGAAAAGTCAAATACCCTGAATGGCTCTCGAATTTCGTGATGGCCAGGAAGGTAAACGGCAAGTGGCGAATGTGCGTCGACTTCACCGACCTTAACAAGGCATACCCTAAAGATTGCTACTCCCTACTACGAATCAACCACCTGGTCGACAGTGCCTCGGGCTACGAGCTTTTTAGCTTTATGGATGCCTTTTCTGGGTATAACCAGATTCAAATGGCACCGAAAAATGAGGAGAAAACTTCCTTCATCACTGATCGAGGTATATTCTGTTACACCAAAATGCCATTTGGTCTGAAAAATGCAGGGGCCACATACCAACGCATGATGAACAACGTCTTCGAGGCTCTGATAGGACAAAACCTAGAAGTCTACGTCGACGACATGTTGGTCAAGTCGAAGAAGCCAACGGATCACCTCGCAGACCTCAGGGAAATATTTGCACAGATCTGGCGATACAACCTTTGACTAAACCCCGCTAATTGTACTTTCGGGGTTCGTGGGAAGTTCCCCGGGTTCATGCTGACGAGCCGAGGGATCGAGGCCAACCCCGACAAAATTGTTGCCGTCATCACAATGAAGGAACCCGACTCTTAGAGAGCTCCAGAGGCTAAATGGAAGGATAGCGGCCTTAGGACGTTTCATTTCCAAGTCGGCTGAGAGGTCATTGCCTTTCTTTAAGGTACTGAGGAAGGCAAAAGCTTCTGTCGCAAGCGACAAGAGAATGTTCGAATGGGATGCGGACTGCAAAAGAGCCTTCTCAGAGTTGAAGGAGTACCTCTGCACCCCGCCGCTCCTGACCAAGCCAGACAAGGATGATCAGCTCATCCTATACCTGGCCACCGCCGAGGAGGCCGTAAGTTCGATGCTCATTAAAGAAGACACCAGGATACAACGGCCCATCTACTACGTCAGTCAGGTCCTCCAAAGCATAGAGATCAACTACTCGAGGATTGAAAAGATGGATTTCACATTGGTGCAATCCTCCAGGAGATTACGGCCATATTTCCAAGCCCACACCATCTTGGTCCTCACTGATACTCCCTTGGAGCAGACCCTAAAGAGGCTCGACCGATCAGGGAGAATGACAAAATGGGAGGTCGAACTAAGTGAGTTCGACATTCAGTACAAGTCGAGGACCGCCATCAAAGGGCATGCCCTCGCCAACTTCATCGTCAAACTCACCTACGACGATAGCCCCCATGAAGAGGTATGTGCGACTAGCACAATGACCGAGGCTATCCCCTCGCCCTTCGCCAGCGGGGCAAAAGATGCAATCAAGGATGGGGGAACCTGGATCGTACAAGTTGACGGTTCATCCACCCAAGCCGAGAGCGGGGCCGAAATAATCATCCAAACTTTCAGAGTCGACATACTCAAATACGCCTTCCACTTCGATTTCCAAACTACCAACAATGGTGTAGAATATGAGGTGGCCATCAACAGGCTCCGGCTGGCTCGAGTCTTAGGGGCAAGAGTAGTCCAACTGCTCAGCAACTCCAGCCTTGTCGTCCACCAGCTGAATGGGACCTTCGAGGCCTGCAACGACTTAATGCTGAGTTACGCACAAGTCGCCAAAGCTGAGCTCGCCACCTTCACTCGCATAGAGATTCATCACGTACCAAGGTCGAAGAATCATCGAGCTGACACCTTGTCAAAACTTGCATCGTCCTCCCCAGTGGGGCTCGATCAAATCGTGTGTGTGCAATGTCTACTCCATCCTAGTGGGCCGCTACAAGAACTACTAAGCCTCGATTATGGAGCTACGTGGATGGACCCGATAATCCGCTACTTAAACAGGTGGAGAAACCGACCGACCCAGTGGAGGCACCAAAACTTGAGCGGAAGGCCTATCAATTCATCTTATTGGATGGTTCATCGTACAAAAGACGATGGACCATGTATGACATCTTCCTCTATCTTAATTGCTTAGCCCCGTAAGAGGCACACTACGTGATCTAAGAGATCCACAAGGTCGACTGCAAGAACCATTGCGGGGAAAAATCCATAGCCTTAAAGGCTGTGAGACAGGGTACTTTTGGCCAACAATGTTCAAGGATGCCATTGTTTATGTCCGACAATGCTTGACCTGCCAAAAGTTCTTAAAGATTAGCTCGGTACCCCCGACTGATCAGATCCCCATTGTCAGTCGAGTTTCCTTCGCCAAATAGGGGCTGGACCTCCTTGGACCGTTTAAACCGGCGAGCGGACAACGGAGATACCTGATAGTGGCGATCGACTATTTCACCAAATGGATCGAGGCGGAGCCCTTATCCCGAATCACCAGGAAGGAAGCTCGAAGCTTCGTTTGGAAGTGTGTCGCCTGTCGTTTTGGCATCCCACAATCCATAGTAACGGACAACGGGATACAATTCGACAGCACCGGCTTCAGAGACTTTTACGCAGAGCTAAAGATCAAGCTACACTTTGCCTCCGTCGTGCATCTCTAGTCGAACAGCTTGGCAAAATCAGCCAACAAGAGCATCCTTGGGCCCCTGCAAAAGCGAATAGTCGTGCTCGAGGAAACTTGATCGGACGAGATCCCCAGCATATTCTGGTCGTACAGAACGACCCACAAAACCTCGATAGGAGAAACACCCTTCATGCTGGCTTACGGATGTGAGACCGTCGTCCCCGTCGAGGTCAATGAGCGACCGCTCCATCTCCAATACTACGACGAAGAAAGAAACTCAGTGGGTCTCAAGCTCAACTTACAATTGGTGGACAAAGTCCGTAACGGGCGCTGGTGACCCTCATCGAGCAGAATGGGCGCATGGCCTGCTACTTCAACTCAAAAGTCCGAGAACGCAACTTTCGTGTTGGAGACTTGGTGCTACGCAAGGCCGCTTTCACTCCCGAGATCCTCAAGTAGGGAAAGCTTGCTGCAAAGTGGGAAGGACCATACACTGTGATCGATGTACTCGGTCCCGCCACCTATCGACTCACTACTTTGGATGATAGGGAACTCTTTCATCCTTGGAACGCGAAACACCTACGAAAGAATTATCAATGATCTTACTAAAGGGGTAAAGTTGACCATCGAGCCTTTTTATCCTAAACATGTTCATTATGAATACAAAATAGATCATTCTTTGATATCAGTCATCACATTCTCGTCAGCCGTAAGCCAAGGGGCCACCCTTGCCACTGAACTACTATCGATCGTCGTCGGTCATAAGTCGAAGGGACCACGTTCCTTGCCACCAAATGACCTTCGACCCTCGATCGTCAGCCGTAAGCCAAGGGGCCACCCTTGCCATTGAACGACCCTCGATTGTTGTCGGTCATAAGTCGAAGGGACCACATCCCTCGCTACCGAACGACCTTCGACCCTCGATCGTCAGCCGTAAGCCAAGGGGCCACCCTTGCCACTGAACGACCCTCGATCATCGTCAGCCGTAAGTCGAAGGGACCACGTCCCTCGCAACCGAACATCCTTTGACCCACGATCGTCCGCCGTAAACCAAGGGGCCACCCTTGCCACTGAACAACCCTCGAACATCGTCAACCATAAGTCAAAGGGACCACGTCCCTCACCAAACAACCTTCGACCATCGGTCATGGGCCATAAAACAAAGGGATCACCACCCCTACAACCGAGCAACCGTGTCAAGCAAGCTCTGTCAGATAATGTCGTGACGCTCCAACGACCCAAGTCTGCTAGACTTACGTCGTCAAGGGGCCACATACATGCGCACGTATCTAAGAGACGCGACCAAAATCAAACGCAGAAAATTTACGTTGAAAAAATTATTTTTCAATATATCTGGATAGTTACACATAACTCGCTCGAGAGCGGTCTTACAAAAGTAGGGCTTTGCAAAAATCAGGAAGACGAGGCACTGTCGAGTGTAGAAAGGTCCTTTATCGATCTCGCCATGTTATCCATCTTGGAGGTGGTCCGAGCCTTGTAAGCATCGATCTCTTTCCCCTTCTCGAGAAGTTGGACCTGGAGGTCAGCAACCTCCTTCCTCGATGCCTCGAGCTCAGCAGGGAGTTGATATCGCTCCCTCCCCCACTGAGCTTCCGCCTGCTTCCTGGCGGTTGACACGGCGGCGTAGCTGGATTTTGCCTCCGCGGATGCCCAGCCGACATAGCTTTGGCAGACATGGTCGCCCCAGGTCATCCTCTAACTTCCTCACCTGAGCTTGGAGCTCAAAAGCGTAGGTGTCGGTGGCTGCCAGTCGGTGTTGCCCCTCGATCAGCTCGAGGGTCCAACGGCACAGGCAGGCACCAAAAATGGTCACCTGCAGAGGGCAACAGTCAGCAAAACCAGAAGGGAAAACAAAGAAAGAAGGCTCAGTAGTAACGAACTTGAAGGCCGTTGCGGACGAAGCTATTGGCAATCGTCTCGAGATCGACCCCTTGCAGGAAGTCAAAGCCCTCGACAGATTGATATTCTTCGCCAGACATGTTTCAAAGTCCAGAAGGGCTGACTCGTCCCTCCCCACAGTGAACATGGGCCAAAAAGGCTCCCACTGAATCTCCACAGAAAGTCCCGTCGAAATGCGATTCGACAGCAGAAGGTGATTAAACTCCGGAGGGATGAAGCTGGCGGAGGTGACCGGAGGGACAATTTCCTCGTGTGGCCATCTGTCGATGGGCGAGGCGTCGGAAGATTCAGCCCCACCTCGAGGGCCCAAAGGAGCCGCCATCAAGGCCCCGGCAGCTGGACTCGAGGAGCTTCCAGCGTCCTCCAGGACCTTCTTCCTCTTCCGAACCTCTTCAAAAGCCTCTTCTAACTCCAAAGTCAAATCCATATACGCTCTTCCTGCCATTCTTGGATGCTGGAAGCAAGACGAAGAAGAGGAAGTTTCTTCAAACTGCCAACAGACCAGAATGCAAACATCCTTGGCTTCCCCACCCCAGTTTCTTATACACAAATGAATTTTCGTTGGTTCAGTACCTGATGACCGACACGCATCAGGGACTCACCAAAAGCAACCGTTGGGATCAACGGAAGGCGAGTAGTTTCACGGCATGAATCAAATCAGATGCTTCGAATACCATGCCCCATTTAATGAGAATACTCATCATCCGACCTCAATCAGTGTAAACTTTCGAGAACGAATGTTAGGGGCCAATATTAGTACACGGGTACGGCCCACGAAACAGCGTTGAATTATTGAGGCCCAATCATAGCCCAATACCGTGCAGCAATGGCCCAGGTGTTGAATATTGGACTCCCCGGATTTGGTTTTGGATGATGAGCAAACATAAATAATTCATGAACTAACAATTTGTGAGCGCAGTATTGGAAATCGTCGCCACTTTCACGAGAATATTCAAAGCGACATCTCAACACTTCCAAAAGCTCATATTCATGCCTAAAGCTTCGTTGAAGCTCTTGCGACGCTTTGGAATATATGAAGATTCAATCGAAGCTATCGAAGACCGTTTATTAAGGTTTTATTTATAGTCTTTTAGCTTCGATATATAGAATGTTAAGCCTTGAGTATATCTTACGTCTATATCTTCATTACGCTCATTTCGTAGCTCTAGGATCCTTGCACAAGTTCATTCTAACTTCCTCGAAGCGTCGCGCTTCGATTCGGACTTTGTTGTGCATGTTAGTTGGTACAAGAACAAGTACTGACCGACTAGATGGTGATCTAGTCGGTCGGCAACTGTTCTTGGACCGACTAGTTTGATTCCTTAATTTCTTGGACTTTACTGTTTACAGTTAGTCGGTCTACGTTGACTCACCGACCGACTAGTTTGTGAACTAGTCGGTCAGTGATGCTTCTTTGACCGACTAGTTGAGACTTACTGTTCACTCTAAAATTCTCCTAAGCTACTGTTTACCGTTAGTCGGTCTAAGAACGTTTGATGACCGACTAGTTGACAATCTAGTCGGTCAACTTTTGTTCTTGGACCGACTAAGTCAACTTGCCTTCAGACTAAGTTGTTTTGCCTCTTAGTCGGTCTACGTTCATTGGATGACCGACTAGTTGTGAAACTAGTCGGTCAGAAAGTGTTCTTGGACCGACTAGATTTCTAGGTCTGAAATTCTCTTTCTTCTCAGATCTACTCTTAGTCGGTCCACGTTGTTTGGCTGACCGACTAGTTGATGAACTAGTCGGTCAGTGAGTGTTCTTTGACCGACTAATTCTCACAGATTTCTTTCCGTTGGAGAATGACCTAACTTGTGTTTTTGGGTTCCTATAAATACGAACCTAGGTCATTTCTATCTAGGTAAGAGCTTCCATTCAGAGATTCATTGAGTTCTAAAGAGATAGCTATTCTCCCTCAAATCTAAAGCTCTCTTCCTCACAAGAAACCCATTCTCTCTCATTTCTAGATCTAGAGAGAAGCTTGTTCTTGGTGAGCTCTTCAAGCTATTGCTTGATTCAAGTTTCCAAATCATCCCTAGGCACCCATTGCTGCTCATTTCCTTGGTGCTAGGGTTTGGTAACTTCATCTTCCTCAAATCCTTCATTCCACCTATTGGGTAAGAAAAACTCAAGGTATAGGATTTTGTGGTAAGCTTGTTTATTTCATATTAAACTCTTTAATATTGCTTTGTGTTTCTCTCGGTTATGAGAGAAGGTTGTGATCCCGGGTTGTGGGATTCACTTTGCCATTGCATGTATGATTTGATCTTGTGAAGGTTTTTCACAAGATATTCATAGTGGAAATCTTGAGTTAGGGTTTCTAACTCAAGTATCCGGAGGGGATCCGGGTGGTTGGGACGTAGGATCACCGGGAACAAGTCGGGGAGACTTGGGTGGATCCGAACCCATTAACATCGTTTGTTAGCATTGTTAATTTCATTGTTGTCATTCAATTTAAGCTTCCGCAAATTGATTTGGTAGTTGTGTGCAATTTAATTTGGAATTATACGCCTTATTATTTTAAAGTACTATTCACCCCCCCCCCCCCCCCCCCCCCCCCCCCTCTAGTACTTGTGCAGTAGCTGGTAGGGCATTACATTTGGTATCAGAGCCAGATACACAGCTATGTCTGCCAACGACAACAAGACCGTGCCTCCACCTTCCAACTATGACACCTTCAGGAACCGTGAAGGAGCGTCATCGGTGATGGAAGGACATTCCTCTACAAGGCCTCCATTCTTCAACGGTACCAATTACGGGTACTGGAAATGTCGGATGGAAACCTTCCTCCGAAGTGCATCTTTATGGAGGACTACAATGAAGGAGTACATCGAGCCCGAAGAAGAAGATTTTGAGAAATGGACTACCGCGGACGTCGCCGCGGAGGTAAGCAATGCCAAGGCAATGAACGCCTTGCAATGCGCATTGGAGCCCGAGGACTTCAATAAGATATGCACATGTAAGAGTGCATATCAAATTTGGAACTCTCTCCTCATACTACATGAAGGGACGAGTCGGGTAAGAGACTCTAAACTCGTAGTCGTAACCAAAGATTACGAAATGTTTCATATGCAACAGGGCGAGAAGATGAAAGAATATTACGCTCGTTTCGTTGACATAATAAACGAGTTAGAGGCCCTCGGCAAGATCTACACTCAAAAGGAGAAGTGCTTAAAGCTTATTGAAGGACTTCCCTCTTCTTGGGAAAAACGTACCTTCGCCATCGAGGAAGGTAATGACATGAACAAATATACCGTAGTTCAACTAATGGGTACTTTGATGTCATACGAGGTACACAAAGATAGCAAGGTGAAGCTACAAGAAAAGATGAAGTCATATTTGAACCTAGATGCGCCTAAGAAAAAGGCGATTGCATTCAAGGCGGCTTCATCCACATCTTCCGATGATGAAGACTCGGAAAACGAGTTGGACTTGGAGTCCATGGCACTCATGGCCAAGAAGTTCAACCGTTTCTTCCGGAAAGGTAACTTCAAGACCAAAGGTAAATTTGGTTCTTCTAACGCCTCTTCCTCTCCTTTGTGTTTCAAGTGCAATAAGCCAGGACACATAAAAGCGGAGTGTCCTCTCAACAAACAAAAGAAGAAGTGGAAGGCGCCAAAATTCGATAAGTCCAAGAAATACAAAAAGGGGTACAAGAAAGGACTTGTCGGAGCAACATTCACCGACTCCGAGGATTCCTCAAGCGGAGAGTCGGATGATGAGAAAGTGGAGCAAGCACATATGTGCTTCATGGCAAGAGAGGAGAACGATCAAGGATCCTCCTCTTCCGATGATAGTAATGACGAAAGCGATGAGGTAACGATGGATGATCTTAGAAATGCTAACTCTCAACTTTGGTCAAAATACACTAAGTTAGTAAATAGATATACTAAGGTAAAAGATGACCTAGCTAGCATTCAAACATCGCCTAAGAATATCATCACCAACAACGACACCGTTGTTGAAGAGTTAAGAAATGAGATTGTGAATCTCAAATCTAAACTCGAACATGTTAGCATTGAGGATGCGGAAGAACATAAGATAGCGGATTTAACTTCTCAAAACTCAACTTTGAGTATTGAGAACGAGAATCTTAAATCTCGTGTTTATGTGCTCACATCGCAAGTATCCACTTTAGATACTTCAATGCGTTCTTTCAAAGAGAATTATGAGAACACATTAGGCCGAATCAATAGATTCAATAAAGGTAAGGACCATTTGGATAAAATCCTAAGTGACTTACTTCCGGCCAATCACCACATTGGTTTGGGGTATACGATGGGATGTCCATCCAAAGCGGCCACTACCTTTGTTAGGCCAACTTCCGGTGACTCTACGAGTGGTAGCAAACACTCTATTGGTAGTTCATCTACCAATGGTGCTTCCACCTCGTCCACACCCTCTTTCGGAAAGAAACCCACTATGGGTGGACCTCCAAAGAAGGGCCATGCTTATATGTACACAAATACCATGCCACGTAGGAACACACGTCCTACTCCACCATCTCACACATATGATGATTTTTATGCAACACATTCTCGGGCACGTGCACACCAAGTGAGACACCCTCACGCACGTGTTCCCATACATGCATATGTACACCCACCTCATCATATGAATAATTCTCGTCGTGCACCATTCCATCATGTCCCGTATGCCTATCCACAACATGCATCACGTAGAAATCAACGTAGCATGCATGCACCCAATAGGATGATGGCTCCCAAAATTTTCACTATTTGGAGCCCAAAGGACACAAGCATGGACGAAAAACAAATGTATATGAATGCTTATTTTTCGGATGTTGTGCATAGTAAGAATTATGTGGGGAAGTCTAAGTCCACTTGGACTTGGCTTCCAAAGGTCTAATCCCTTGGACCCAATGACCTTGGGTACCATGATATGAAGTCTATCTTTAGGTGCTCAAGGAAAAGAAAAAGAAAAGGAGCATCAAATTTAAATTTAGCTCCAAAGGGAATTGGATACTCGATAGCGGGTGTTCAAAACACATGACGGGTGACGCTCGATTGCTCTCCGGAGTGGTTCCCATTGCGAATGGAAACCGCGTCGTATTTGGAGGCAACGAGAGCGGAACCATCATAGGTGTTGGTAAAGTCGGTAACCCCTCTAAACCCCTAATTAGTGATGTTTATCTTGTTAGTGGTTTAAATCATAATCTTATTTCAATAAGTCAACTCTGTGACAAAGGTTACAAAGTTAGCTTTGCGAAAGGATTGTGTCATATTTTAAGAAAGGATACTGAAAAATTATTATTTTCCGGAACTCGTCGTAAAGACATTTATATTTTGGATCTTCCTAAGTCATATGAACAATGTCTCGTTGCCAACACAAGTGAACAACACTTATGGCATCGACGCTTTGGACATGTGAACTTTGGAACACTATATAAGCTTTCAAAATTGAATTCTATTAAAGGTTTTCCGAAGCTTGTTTTTGAAAAGAAAAGTTTTTGTGATTGTTGTCAACGCGGCAAGCTTCCTAAATCTTCATTTAAACCTAAGAAAAGCATCTCTACTAAACGTCCACTAGAGCTATTACATCTAGATTTATTTGGGCCAACTAGAGTAGCTTCCTTAGGAAATGCAAGGTATGGACTTGTCATCGTAGATGACTATTCAAGATTTACTTGGGTATTTTCATTGTGTAATAAAAATGAAGCTTTTGAAAACTTCACAATTTTTGTTAAGAAAGTACAAAATCTCTTAGGAACCACCATTGTCACTATTCGTAGTGATCATGGAGGTGAATTTGAGAATGAGTCTTTTGAGACATTTTGTGATGAAGTTGGTATTACTCACACCTTCTATTTCCCTCGTGCACCTCCTCAAAATGGTGTAGTTGAGAGAAAGAATAGGACGCTAGTGGAGTGTGCTCGCACTATGCTTGATGATAGCCAACTTGGCCATCAATTTTGGGCGGAAGCGGTACACACCGCTTGCTATGTGTTTAATAGAATACTTTTGAGGCCCGGCACTAAACAAACTTGTTATGAATTGTTGTTTGGTAGGTTGCCTCAAGTTAAACATTTTCGTGTTTTTGGTTCGAAATGTTTTATTAAGAACACATATGGTAGTTTGGACAAATTCGATCCGAGATCCGATGAGGGGATTTTTGTTGGATATTCTACGCGTAGCAAAGCCTACCGGATATTCAACAAACGAACCTCAACGATCGATGAATCGCTTCATGTCTCATTTAATGAAGGATTTGTTCCAACTAGAATTTCAAATGATAATGATTCTATGGATGTTTTATGTGATTCGTTTGATAATTCTAAGTCTAATGATTCTATTGATTCTATTGAGACTAACCCAACTAATGAAGTTGTTGAGAATGTTCCAAGTGATCAAGGTATTCCCAAACGGCTTCATTCGGTTCGTGACCATCCCCATGAGCAAGTCATTGGCAATATCTATGATAGTGTCAAGACGAGATCGCAAGTTCACCACTTCGCAAATTGTGCCTTTGCCTCATCGATAGAGCCAAAGAATATTAATGAAGCATGCGAAGATAGCGCTTGGATCTTAGCCATGGAGGAGGAGCTCATTCAATTCGAGAGGAATGAAGTTTGGGAGCTTGTTCCATTGCCATCGAAGAACCACACCGTCATAGGGACAAAGTGGATCTTCAAGAACAAAACCGACGAAAACCAAGTCGTCGTCCGGAACAAAGCTCGGTTAGTAGCTCAAGGCTATCGTCAAGAGGAAGGTATCGATTTCGAAGAATCTTTCGCTCCGGTAGCTAGATTAGAATCAATTAGATTACTTTTGTCTTTTGCATGCCATAAGAATTTTAAATTATTTCAAATGGATGTTAAAAGTGCATTTTTAAACGGAGATGTCGTTGAGGAAGTTTACGTTTCTCAACCTCCGGGCTTCATAAATGAAAAATTTCCAAATCACGTTTTTAAACTAAAGAAAGCTCTTTATGGTTTGAGACAAGCTCCTCGAGCTTGGTATGATCGCCTAAAGAATTTTCTTTTGGATTTGAATTTTAAAATGGGCGAAGCCGATTCAACACTTTTTATTAAGCATGCAAATAATGATATTTTATTAGTTCAAATTTATGTTGATGATATCATTTTCGGTGCTACTAACTTCGCTCTTTGCGAAGAGTTTTCTAATGTGATGAAGGAACAATTTGAGATGAGCCACATGGGCGAACTCAAATATTTCTTAGGTCTCCAAATTCGCCAAATGAACGATGCAATCTTCATCCACCAAACGAAGTACACGGTGGAGTTGCTAAAGCGATTTGGAATGGAGAATGCCTCCGGGAAAAAGACTCCAATGAGCACGACTACGCATCTTGACAAGGATACGGGCGGTAAGGATGTAGACATTCGTCTATATCGAGGTATGATAGGTAGTTTGCTTTATCTTACCGCAAGTAGGCCCGATATTATGTTTGCCGTATGCATATGTGCTCGTTATCAGTCTCAACCTAAGGATTCTCACTTAGTATCGGTAAAACGTATTTTTCGCTATCTAAGTTACACATTAGATTTTGGATTACTTTATCCGAGATCTAGCACATATGAGTTAGTCTCATATAGTGACGCTGATTATGCGGGATGCAAATCCGACAGGAAAAGTACTAGTGGCACTTGCCATTTTCTAGGAAATTCTCTTGTCTCTTGGTTTTCCAAGAAGCAAAATTCGGTATCACTTTCAACCACCGAGGCGGAATACATTACCACCGGTGCCGCTTGTGCCCAGGTTCTTTGGATGAGACACACATTGAAGGATTTTGGTATTCATTGTGATACTAGCCCTATCATGGTGGATAACCAAAGTGCTATTTGTCTTTCAAAGAATCCGGTGCACCATTCCCGATCGAAACACATAGATGTCCGACACCATTTCTTAGATGATCATGTTGCTAAAAAGGACATCATTTTAGTGTACGTTGAAACCCAAAAGCAAATCGCCGATATTTTCACGAAACCCCTAAAGGAGGACTCCTTTGTGCGGTTGCGTCGAGAATTGGGGATTATGGGTGAATCCAAGATATAGGATTCATATTTAAATTCAATCATCTTGCATGTTAATATATTTCGCGATATTTCATTCATGCTAGATTAATTGAATTTTTGGGAATTTTATGTGCTTTATTCGAATTTATTGCTCGAATTCGTATTTCAATGTCGTACTTAAGATTTCGACGTTTTATGGGGTAATTTAGATGACTAATGAGTGAGTTAGGATGTTTCATCCAAGTGGTTTGTGAAGAGAAATCAAATTTCTACTTTTGGACTCTTCTAGTCGGTTTCAGTTCTCTTGTCAACCGACTAGATGCTCATCTAGTCGGTCAGCAAATGAACTCAGACCGACTAGATCAAGCAAATATCCATCTCCTATCATTTTCTTTCGTTAGTCGGTTATAGTACACTTTCCGACCGACTAGATTGAAAACTAGTCGGTCAGTAAGTATACTGCGACCGACTAAATCTTGCCCTAAAAATCACTCTGTGCCTCTGTTTCAACTTAGTCGGTTCAAGCTCATTGACCGACCGACTAGATCGTAATCTAGTCGGTCAGTGCTTGAACTGTGACCGACTAAGTGTGTTAGGGCAGTTGAGTCTTTTCGTATCCCGACCGACTTATACTCATTCTTCATCCGACTAATCTCTCTATTAGTCGGTCTTCTCTTTTGCTCCAGCCCGAAAACCCCAAACCCCCATCGAGCCCCTTCGCATTCTCGTCGTCTCCGGCCATTTCTCCGGCCATCCCCGCCGTCCGCCGCCGTCGACTCAGCCTCCTAGGTATCTCCCTCCCTATCCTAGGTCGATTTCTTGCCCTAGGGTTCGATTTCTCCTCCTAGGTATTCTAGGATTTGGTTTATTTTCGAATTTCTTGATTTCTAGGGTTGTTAGCTTGTGATCTATAGGTGGCTTGTGATTTTCTTTGATTGATTGTGCTCGTAGTGCTATGGCTAAGACTCAAATTCCTATCGCCTCTTCCGGGGCCTCTCCTATGACCGTAGAACAACCTTCGGACCCTAGGAATCCCCCGAAGCCTAAGCGTCGTGCCAAGTCTACCCAAGCCTCTCCTTCGTCGCCTCCTCTTAAGAAGCCTAGGACTGCCATAGTCAAACCCCGCAAATCCAAGACCAAAAAGCCTATTCTTCACACTCCGGCTACTCCTCCCGATTCCGACACTGATTTTATTCCTGAGGATGAGCCTACTAGGGAACCCACTCCACCTCCGAAGACCCGTAAGGCCAAGGGTAAAGCTCCTATGCCAGTTGGCGGTGTAGACATATCGTTGTGCCGCGATGACCCTCAGTGTCTCGTAGCGTACAACCGTATAGAGCACTGTCCACTGTTGTTGGAGCATTACGTTCAGTTCTCTGATTTTCTCGGCCTTGCTGATCTTCTGTCTTATAGTGGCCTTCTAGATTATCTCCGATACGACCCCAAGGCCAATCCCAAACCGTACCCTCGCCTCGTGAAATTGTTCTATGCCAATCGTGTTCGAGGCCAGTACGATGCCAGCCACTCCATTGAGACGACTGTCTTGGGAACTCCTATAGTTCTCACGGCAGAAATCTTGGGGGAGATCCTTGGTTGTGCGTCGTGTGGTCTCCTCCCCTCGGACATTTCCGTAGACGACATTTCTTCCTTGGATCAGTCTATTCTTTCTGAGATTTTCCAGGTCATCCCCTCCGCATTCATTGGTGTTCCATCGAAATCTTTTAAGCCGAATGCGTGGGTTCTTAACCTGATTTTGAAGTCGTGTCTCCTCCCTAAGTATGGATCCTCTTCACTCCCATCCCAGCCGTTCTTGAAACTCATATACGCTCTTTTCTTGGGGTGCGAGATAAATTGGGCTCGCGTGATACTCGATAAGATGGATTCTTTCGAGTGTATACGTAAGACCAATAAGTCTGCGCACATTCCATACCCTTGCTTGTTGACTCTCGTTTTCCGTCATTTCCGAGTCCCTCTCCCTCCTGACGATGAGCGTCCTTTGGGTACACCTCTGAACGCGACGGTCGTGAAGAAATCTCTAGCGGCTCTTCGTCACGTGCAGAGGTCTACTGCATCTGCTTCTCAGTCTACTCCATCAGCTGCTGCTGCCTCGTCTTCCCCTGCTACATTGGACGATGTCGTACGCCTACTTCGTCAGCACGACTCCCGTTTGGCTCGTACTGAGGAGGTAGTCTGCCGTATGGCTCGTATGATGGGGATTGATCTTCCTCCGTCTGTGTCTGAGGCCGAGGAGATGGACGATGAGGAGCTTGACGAGCTTGCTACTTCTTTTGCCCGTGGCGATGAGGCCACTGCTGCTGCTGCTGCTGGTACTTCCACTTCTGCTCCTGGAGTTGCCACCTCTTCCGGTGTTCCAGAGCCATCTGCTGCAGCTCTTCAGCCTTCTGAGCCTCCTGCTGACCCAGTTTCCGAGCCTGCTCATGTATCTGCTGCTGCTGCTTCTGTCGAGACTCATGCTGCTGTTGAGCCTGTTGCTGAGATCTCGACTCCTGCCCCGACGATTCCATCTGTTGAGACACCTCTTCTCCCTGCAGAGCCTGAGTCCACTCCGTCGACTGGACCCACGGACGCTGCAGATCCAGCCTCCTCCCCGTGATCGTTGTTCCGAGGACTCTCCATATACATTCTGGATGATATATTTTAGTGAGAGTGTTTTGGGTTAGGATGGGGTTGAGAGATGCTTTGATGTATTTTTTTTGTGCTTTCTGGTTGTCGGTGTTGGATTTTATGATATGACGATGTTGATGATGATGATGTACTTTTTGATGTTTATATAGATGATTTGTCTCACTTCATATGATGTACCTCATATATTCGATGTGATATCTTTTTGGATGTACTCATGTTGTCTATATATATATATATATATATTATATATATATATATATATATATATATGTTCATCATCGTTCACTTTGTCTTTTATTCGTCGTGCAAATTTTAATATTCGTTGAACGTATATGAAATGTGATTTCGTCGCTCGTAGCATGCAAACTTGGATAAATAGATTATATTTCTATATTCATATAGAATTGTTTTCCATGCACAAAATTAACCAAGCATATTGAATATTGAAGAGTATGTTTCTTTATTCAAGAAATGAATAATTATTTGGTGTTTTTGATGATTTTGATTTTTTTTGATAATGGACATTTTGGCACACCTTGTTTTGATTTCCACAATTTTTCCCTTGGTGTCAAGTTGGTCCATTGCCTTTGTCTACGACTCCCGATGTTGGATTTTACATTTCCTAATTGTTGTCGTTGTATGCCCCCCATTTTTGGGATAATGCCAAAGGGGGAGAGATAATGATAATAAATAGCGCAAATGAAAATTTAACTCAATCTCCAAGAATCTAGTTTGATATGTTAGATTCAGGGGGAGTTAAGATACATATAAGGATTTTCAAAATCCGATATTTCAAAAATCAATTCATTTTATTTATCTTACTCGTCTGCTTGATGCAATTCATTTATATTCATTTTGGAATTAACGTGTCATCAATGCAGGGGGAGTAAGTATTTTACATTTGAATTATTATCTTTGATTATTATTTATGTTGGTTTGTCATCACCAAAAAGGGGGAGAATGTTGAATATTGGACTCCCCGGATTTGGTTTTGGATGATGAGCAAACATAAATAATTCATGAACTAACAATTTATGAGCGCAGTATTGGAGATCGTCGCCACTTTCACGAGAATATTCAAAGCGACATCTCAACACTTCCAAAATCTCATATTCATGCCTAAAGCTTCGTTGAAGCTCTTGCGACGCTTTGGAATATATGAAGATTCAATCGAAGCTATCGAAGACCGTTTATTAAGGTTTTATTTATAGTCTTTTAGCTTCGATATATAGAATGTTAAGCCTTGAGTATATCTTACGTCTATATCTTCATTACGCTCATTTCGTAGCTCTAGGATCCTTGCACAAGTTCATTCTAACTTCCTCGAAGCGTCGCGCTTCGATTCGGACTTTGTTGTGCATGTTAGTTGGTACAAGAACAAGTACTGACCGACTAGATGGTGATCTAGTCAGTCGGCAACTGTTCTTGGACCGACTAGTTTGATTCCTTAATTTCTTGGACTTTACTGTTTATAGTTAGTCGGTCTACGTTGACTCACCGACCGACTAGTTTGTGAACTAGTCGGTCAGTGATGCTTCTTTGACCGACTAGTTGAGACTTACTGTCCACTCTAAAATTCTCCTAAGCTACTGTTTACCGTTAGTCGGTCTAAGAACGTTTGATGACCGACTAGTTGACAATCTAGTCGGTCAACTTTTGTTCTTGGACCGACTAAGTCAACTTGCCTTCAGACTAAGTTGTTTTGCCTCTTAGTCGGTCTACGTTCATTGGATGACCGACTAGTTGTGAAACTAGTCGGTCAGAAAGTGTTCTTGGACCGACTAGATTTCTAGGTCTGAAATTCTCTTTCTTCTCAGATCTACTCTTAGTCGGTCCACGTTGTTTGGCTGACCGACTAGTTGATGAACTAGTCGGTCAGTGAGTGTTCTTTGACCGACTAATTCTCACAGATTTCTTTCCGTTGGAGAATGACCTAACTTGTGTTTTTGGGTTCCTATAAATACGAACCTAGGTCATTTCTATCTAGGTAAGAGCTTCCATTCAGAGATTCATTGAGTTCTAAAGAGATAGCTATTCTCCCTCAAATCTAAAGCTCTCTTCCTCACAAGAAACCCATTCTCTCTCATTTCTAGATCTAGAGAGAAGCTTGTTCTTGGTGAGCTCTTCAAGCTATTGCTTGATTCAAGTTTCCAAATCATCCCTAGGCACCCATTGCTGCTCATTTCCTTGGTGCTAGGGTTTGGTAACTTCATCTTCCTCAAATCCTTCATTCCACCTATTGGGTAAGAAAAACTCAAGGTATAGGATTTTGTGGTAAGCTTGTTTATTTCATATTAAACTCTTTAATATTGCTTTGTGTTTCTCTCGGTTGTGAGAGAAGGTTGTGATCCCGGGTTGTGGGATTCACTTTGCCATTGCATGTATGATTTGATCTTGTGAAGGTTTTTCACAAGATATTCATAGTAGAAATCTTGAGTTAGGGTTTCTAACTCAAGTATCCGGAGGGGATCCGGGTGGTTGGGACGTAGGATCACCGGGAACAAGTCGGGGAGACTTGGGTGGATCCGAACCCATTAACATCGTTTGTTAGCATTGTTAATTTCATTGTTGTCATTCAATTTAAGCTTCCGCAAATTGATTTGGTAGTTGTGTGCAATTTAATTTGGAATTATACGCCTTATTATTTTAAAGTACTATTCACCCCCCCTCTAGTACTTGTGCAGTAGCTGGTAGGGCATTACACCAGGGCCCATCGGCGACACAAGGGCAGCGTGAGACTCGGTCGAAGGAAAAGTTCTTCCCAACCGTTGGATTCACGTCGATATTAATAGGGCGGAGTTAATGTGACCAAGTAAATAGGCAATCGTTAGCTCGAATCCGGGAGAAGATCATGCGCCTTTCAAAGAGGGACGGTTACACATCATCAAGAGGGAGCCACCTATAAATAGATCGACAGACGAAGGTAAATGGGTTCCATCTTCAAGGTACGAGTGCTAATACATAGAACTCTATCTTCTTATTTCCTCATTCCATACACGAGCTTGCGTCGTTAGTCTAGAGATGAACCTCCCGGGGTCGATCTCAGGTACAACAAGCTCCCTCTCTTACTTAAGTTCCATACTAACTTAAGCATCGGAGGGGATTTGAGTCAGAACCCAGATCCAACCCCCCTAACGAATCCATGTGGTGCAGATTGACGATCGCCATTCAACGCCCAATGTCGATATCAGGATCCTCCTCCTCGAACGACCTAGCAGACGGTCGTTCTTAGGTCGATCAACGGTCGTACAATCATCAACCTTCAGCTACCGACCCCGGTTTATCCAACCGAGGGTCCCACTCCAAAGGCTGACTAGGCTCCAGCTCAACGCTTCGAGTCTCCGTCAGCTCGACAACTGTACCGGTCAATTTTGGCCTTAACAGGGGGCATGCTGAATTAAGGCCCGTCCCAAAGGGCCAGGCAGTTGAGACTCACAGCGCCCGTGTGAGCGCTGGCGCAGCACGCGCCCACGTGGGGGCACCAGCACCGACCAGGGGCACGTGCAGGGCACACACCCCGGATGGGCATGTGCCCATGAGGCGCCTGGGGGCACGTGCCTGGCACGCGTCCCCAAGGCTGGGTGGTTTTCAGCATGTGGGGCCCACGCAGTGGGCCACACACACATAGGTTTCGAACCCTTGCAGATTTTTTGTGACGGATGAATTGTTCAGCGAAAATTGCTTTTGGGCTGATCTTTGGACACACGTTTAAGGGGTCAAACGAACTCGAAATGAATCACCGTTTTTTCCTACGCGTTCACCGTTCATCGCTCTTCAATTTGATAGGTTGTATCAAATATGAAGCTCAACGATGAGGGACTTAAAATTCATTGGAGTTTGGCCTTTCTTTAATGCAAACTAACTTGAATTTTTTACTCCAAGTTTATTAGTTCCACATCGAAAGTGGAGTAAAGGGGAGGGGTCAGCCGCCTATATAAATAGGGGCATGCTCCCTCCTCGTAACTCATCCCAAGCACTAGATCTGAGCAGCTCCCAAAAGTTTGGAGCACACTCAGATCTAAGCTTAAAATAAATATTCTCTTCTCCCAATATTTCTCCATTGCTCCTGAAGGGTTCTGGCAAAGCCACGAAGGGGCTCGGATTTGATCCGGAGTCTTGGCAAAGGATCCACTAAAGGTAAAACTTTTTTCGACGCATGGTTGGCTCAGCAACAAGAGGGTTGATTGCCTCGGGAAGCGGTGCGGTTCGGAAAGCGGTCGGCTCGAGACAAGCAGCGGCTCGGGACGCGGTTCGGTACACTTTGCCGGTGCAAGCAAAGTTCAAGGTATGTCGTTTAAATAGCATTCATTTATATTATTGCAGTAGTTTAGATCTGTTTGGGGTGGTCGGGCCCACCCAAAGATAGTAGAAATCTTGGCTAGGGTCTTGAAATCTTTAGGGCTTTTCGTTAAATAGTTTAACGAATTTTTCCGCTACCTTTCCTTTGGCATCTATCGTCCGTCCGACGTAGTACAGGCATAGATTTATGCCCTAAGGGTCCCTCAAAACCCATCAGTTTGCACGATGGGGATCAGAGATCACGCCCTCCGTCGTCCTGGCCGTTTGATCCCGACGATGATGAACTGCTGCGACGAAGATGAACCTCTGGCCGTAGCGGCTCGATGAGGGTAATGACAGCAGACTCCAAGCTCTGACGGTTGGCGATGGCAGCATCCTTGCCCACGATCGGATCGTCCCTTTTCGAGAAGCTAGTCAAAAGAAAAAGAGAGAGGTGATAGATCTGATCGACCTCGAGGAGGAGGGGCTCGACGACATGCTTGATAGGTTCGAAGTTAGGGTTTTCGAAGCGATGCATCATGTTCTCCTTCCTCCTCGTGAAGAAATTATCGACGACGATCACGATGTCCCCTCTCTCTCCATCAGACGATCCACCAGGTGCGACCCCACGAAACTGGCACCACCAGTCACCACCACCCTCAGCACCTTCCGCTTCAGCCCCAGCGGCACTTTCTCCGCCACGTGTCGGAACTGCGGCATGCCGCCGATGTAGCAGTCGGGGCCCACGGAGAGGGATCTGATGACGGCATGGGACCCGTCGACGATAGCGACGGGGTTCCCAACGGCGGCGGGGTGATGACGAAAATGAGGGAGGCGAGGGACATGCCGACGAGAACGAAGAGGAGACGCTGCTCGCGGATGAGGTAGGAGACAGGCGACACAACCCACCACCTGCTGGCGAGTAGTTTGGGGGAGTACGAACTGTCGGATGGGCTTTCGGATTCGTGACCACGGAAGATGAGCCCCGATGAGCCCATTTTTTCGCTTTTGTATTTTTAGGTTTTTGCTAAATTGAGATTTTAAAGAGGTTTTTATGAAGAAATATTCGAGGGAGGTGGCAAAAGTGTGGGTGGCTCTGGCGGGACGAAAGCAGAGCTTCGCAAGATTCAAGGGACTCGAATCTGCTGGGAGTTGGACACCTCGGTCCCCCTTCGGGAATCGGCCACAAAGGATTTTGATTATGGAACGGGTCATTACTGGTGTGGTTCACGGCGTAGATGTTGACTCGTGCCCACAGACTGCGCCAGATGTTTCGGGGTGTTTTCTCACCACATGTTGATAGTCTGGAGGTCCAAAGGTTGTCGCTGTCACGTGAGACGAGGACGGCCTTCGGAGTCGGTCGACCGCGCGTTCACTTGGGCTGGAAGGTGCGGATCCATGCGTCGGCACACCGAAGGGTAGCTTCGACGGGACGACACCCTCCTGTATCGATCGACCGAACGGACTCGAGCTTGAGGGCATTTGGATCCGAACAGTGGGACGCCGAAGGGAAGCTTCGGTGGGTTGACGTCTCCTTTGATCTGCACAAACTAGGGAGCTCGTCGGGGGGTCGGACCTTGGTTCCGACCAAGTCTCATCCGATGCTTAAGTCAGATGGTGACTAAAAAGTGCTCGGTGGAATCGGGCTTGGCTCACGGAGAGACCAAGAACGAGTTCTCGGGCCGAGTTATGGAGGAGAAAATGTGTAAGGTGGAAGAAGGTGTAAGAGTTGTATTGTGATACCTCCATCGTAGATCTCGGAGAGAGTCCCTTGAGATGATGCCTTTCTCGCCCTCATATAGGCGAGTCATCTCCTCTGTTGTAATAGGCCATGATGAGACCTTATTGTCGTCATTGATGGGGACGTGCTAATTGGGAAAATGTTGACCCCCAAAATTGCGCTCGTTTGATGAGGGGATGAATGCCATGAAAGTGGGTCATGATTGCTGGAGTGATGGCTTTGAGTGGTTGACATAATTGGCGGGTGCTCCCTCGGTTTGGGGAGCGATTTGCTCCACTACGGAAAGTGTGCGGTCTTTTGGGCCTTCGTCTCGGGTGGAGAAGCGCGACCCGCCCGTGAGGTCCTTGGGCCAAAGCCCAAGGTCGTAGTGGGTCGGTTGACTAGTCGTGGTTAACTTGGTTCCTCTGGGCCTGGTCAAAAATGGTTGTATCAAACCGCCCTCTTTTGTATAATAGGTAAGAAGTCGGAAATTCGAAAAAGATTTGAAATATTCAGAAATCTTTGACAAATAAATAAAAGCGTGTGGTGTAGATACCAGCATCAACAGCTAGGTCCTGCCAATTAGCAGAAGAGTTTATCCCAACATGTTGGATGATATCTATTAGCGGGGACCTCCCGACACGTCTGTTGAGACCTCCCGATCCGGCTGGAGGGATGACATATCCAACTACAGCATATCCCCATAGGGACACCCAACCTTAACGTCAGTGGCTTGCTCCTCCGCGTCCTCGGGATGACTTCCCTAATCGAGGCCAACACTCAGCAGCTCAGCTTGGCCCATGTCATCCACGTGGTACGATCACAAGAAACCGACCAGCATTCTCTCTCCAAGTGCAATCATATTTAATGCCTAATTTATCAACAGACGTCGGCGGCATCTTGCAAACGAAGTTGTCTATGCCCAGAAACCCGCACCTTTACACATTGCAAGCATCCATTAGCCTGATGCATCTCTTCATTAGCAAGAGGAAACCCCTCCAGACGGTACGATCTCTTTGAGCCCAAACATTCCTAGCGAGCCGTCACATCTTTGCAACCCGCAACGGATATGTACACAACCGCGCTCAACCCATGTGTCGCCACACACGGGCTATCTTACGCCTATCACCTTCTTTCCTCTTACAATATTGTTTGACTTAGGCATCGGAGGGGAAACGTGGGTCTACCCCCTAAACTCAACCCAGGGGTTGCGCCCCGGGACCTCTAACGCCTTTACTTTTTTGTTTCGGGTATTGGAGAGGGAGGACGGCCCAACGAAACCGACATATCCGTGCCCAAACATGTTGCCGGATTTCTCTTCCACGCGGACCGCAAGGCCCAGCGAGAACCCATGCATTACATGGGAAAAACAATTATGTGCACGTCTACGTATTTGTTCGCGAAAATATCATGTGTGGATTAGAGGAGTTGAACGGTAGGGTTCGGCTTCTGACGTCTCTCCTGGCCTTATGGAGGAATGCCAACGTATTTGGTCAATATTCGTTCGATTAAGCAACCGTGCGTTTGGGCTGGTCAAACGAGAGAATGGCACCCTCATCGGCGTCAAGGCGATATTTTTCGAACTGCGACAAGGGTAACACATCACCAAGCAATGGGACTACGAAAATGATGGCCATTGAAAGCATATCGATTAGCTATTGCTGGCAAGTTGTGAATCGCGAGGGCATGATGATCTATGTTGTAGTTGTAGTCGCCATCGTCGCTGGGCACCTCAATCAAGATTGATCGATGGAGATCTGAGGTTGGTGGAAGTGGGACAGTGGCTAAGATGGTGATCACTCGTGACCTCAACTATTTGATATTTCAAATCACGTAACGTTTGCGGTTTGATTTCGACGTTTGGCCTCCTTATTACTGTTATGCCTACGTCTATTTTGGAGCTACGCCTCTCGATTAAATTTAGCGGCCGGACAATATACACCCCCCGTAAGGGGCGTATGTAATGATTTACGTACCAAATATGGCAAGAAATGTATGAAAGAGTGTGTTTGAATCCATTTTAAGACAGCAATTATAAGATGCATCGTATTTTTGAGGTGCATGTAGCGGGCATCAAATTTAATTTAACCACATGCATCGTATTTTTGAGGAAGCACAAGTAATTTTTGGAACTTAAAATTCATGATATTTTTAGAGATATGATCAAAGCTTTTGTTGTTCTATAAAATTTAGTCAGGATAATTAATTATATTTCTGTTGTGAAGGGAAAAGTAGGGAAATAGGTGTAGAGGGTTAAGAGCCCCCTACCCTCATATTTATAGCTTTCAATAGTGTGCTGGATACCCAATGGGCCTCATGGGCCAATTCATAACATTTCCCCTTATCCAACCAACATTGAATAAGAGGTGGATTCTGCAGGATCCGAGTTAGGATAACTGCCTTGTTAAATAAAGAACAGTTAATCCATAACTTTCCCTATTTTAGGGATGTGTCTAGGGGTGGATACTTCAGGATCCAGAGTCAACGAGGTTGCCTCGTCAAAACCTTGACTACGGAAAACCCTGTGGGAAAAAACCAGTAGTCAAGGGAAAAGAGTACAACTCTGCGGTTGACTCCCCCTCATCTGACCAAGCTTCAGGCTTGCAGATTTCCTATGAATCTATACATCAGTCTCCTATGTATCTATGAGTTCATAGTCCTCTCATCTTGACCCAGTTTACATTTACTCACTCTCCTCATCCCAATCTCATATACAAGTTTCTCAAAGATACTAGTATGTAGGGATTTGGCAAGCAAATCCGCCAAGTTATTACATGATTGAGTCTTATGTACCTCAATCTGCTTCTGCTTCTGAAGGTCGTGCGTCCAGAAGAACTTGGGGGAGATATGCTTCGTCTTGTCGCCTTTGATGTAGCCGTCCTGTAGCTGGGCTATACATGCGGCATTGTCTTCATGAAGTGGAGTAGGCGCAAGAACGCCGGTCATCATGCCGGTGGAAGTGAGGATGTGCTGGATCACAGAGCGTAGCCAGAAACTTTCCTTGCTTGCTTCGTGGATCGCTAGGAGCTCTGAGTGAGTGGATGAGATAGTCGTCATGGTCTGCTTTACAGATCTCCAGGATATGGCTGTGCCGCCATAAGTAAACATGTATTCTGTCTGAGACTTCTCTGTATGAGGATCGGACCTGTATCCTGCATCAGCATAACCAACTAAACCAGTTGATGCCCCTTTCCTGTAGAATAGACCTAAGTCTATGGACCCTTGGAGGTAGCGCAGAAGATGCTTAACTCCGACCCAGTGCCGCTGTGTAGGTGCAGCACTATATCTGGCTAGTAGGTTGACTGCAAATGCTATGTCAGGGCGAGTGCAGTTAGCCAGGTAAAGGAGTGCACCGATAGCACTTAGATAAGGCACTTCGGGGCCTAGTGCTTCCTCCCCATCTTCCAGCGGCCGGAAGGGGTCTTTATGTACATCCAATGATCTGACGACCATTGGACTGCTGAGGGGGTGGCACTTATCCATCTGAAACTTTTTCAGTAAGTTCGATGAGTAAGTTGACTGATGTAACAGGATCTCATTGTTAAGGTGCTCTATTTGAAGACCTAAACAGAATTTTGACTTTCCGAGGTCTTTCATCTCGAAGGTTTCTGTCAAGCTTCTAGAAATCTCTGCGATCTCTTCAGGAGATCCGATGAGATTCAAGTCGTCCACATAGACAGATATGATTACAAATCCTATTGTCTTTGCTCTTATAAAGATGCAAGGACAGACTGGGTCGTTTGTGAATCCTTGTTTTGCAAGGAAATCGCTCAGTCTGTTATACCACATCCTTCCAGATTGTTTTAGACCATATAATGATCTTTGCAGTTTCACTGAGTAGATGTCACGTTCTCTCTCTTTTAGTGCTGCAGGCAAAGAATAACCATCACGCAATCTCATATAGATGTCTCGGTCTAGGTTGCCATATAGGTATGCAGTAACCACGTCCATAAGTTGCATATCTAAACCCTCTTGGGCTGTTAAGCCAATGAGGAATCGGAAGGTGATCGCGTCCATGACCGGGGAGTATGTGGCTTCAAAATCCACCCCTGGACGTTGGGTAAAACCCTGTGCTACAAGCCTTGCTTTGTAGCGAACGATCTCATTCTGTTCATTTCGTTTTCTAACAAATACCCATTTATAACCCACAGGTTATACACCTTTTGGTGTCTGGACTATGGGTCCGAAGACCTTGCGTTTGGTGAGTGAATCCAACTCCACTCCTATTGCGGCTTTCCACTTTGGCCAATCATCTCTGCTTTGACATTCTGTCAGAGAGCGTGGTTCAATATCATCGTCGCAGTACGCGACGTTGATGGCAATATTACACGCAAATGTGTCATCTATGGTTGTGCACTTTCTGTCCCAATACTCCCCAGTTCGTACATATTGTATCGAAACTTCATTTTCTCCCGGTTTTTCCTCTTCATGAGAGTTTGGGAGAGAATGGATAGCATGGCTTATAGTAGCATCCTGTGGTGGTATTTGTTTACCATTGCCAAGGGTCCTACTCTTTCGAGGGACTTGGTCCTTGGATCCCGGTGGTCGCCTTCTCTTTTTGAGAGGTCCAACCATTTCTGCTGCAGGCGGATTGCATCCATTTTACTGTATGTCAATCCTAGCTGGAGTGTTAGCAGCAGAGACGTGTGATTTGACAATCTTCTGGTTGTCAGTAAATTTGTCCGGCAAGAGATGGATAGTGTTTTGGATGTGGAGAATCTTCAGGACCTCCTCCTCACACTGGCTTGTGGGCGGATCAAAGTGACATAATGTCTTTGTATCCCAAGTGATACATTCTGAAGCTTCGGGCTTCTTTGTCTGTGAGCCTAGTCTTGGAAACGATGTTTCATCGAATTCACAGTCTTCTAGACGTGCCTTGAAAACGTCTCCCGTAAGGGGTTCTAGGAATCTAATTATGGAGGGGGTGTCAAACCCAACATAAATGCCTAGGCGACGTTGTGGACCCATCTTTGTCCTTTGTGGTGGTGCTATGGGGACGTATACTGTACAACCAAATATTCTCAAGTGTGAGACAATTGGTGGGGCTCTAAGTGCTAGTTGCATTGGAGAAGATGACTGACCTCCAGAAGGTCTTAATTTTATTAAAGATGCAGCATGCAAAATTGCATGACCCCACGCATTCACTGGCATCTGGGATTGAAGTAATAATGGACGAGCAATCCATTTCAGTCTCTTAATTAGAGATTCTGCTAACCCATTTTGGGTGTGAACATGTGCTACAGGATGTTCGACTTCAATTCTCTGAGCTTGGCAATAGTCTAGAAAGACTTGTGACGTAAACTCCCCCGCATTGTCGAAGTCGGGGAAGTGGGCCCGTAACTTGATTATCTGAGCTAAAAGCTTAGACAGTGCTAGGTTACGGGTGGACAGTAGACACACATGTGACTACTTAGTAGATGCGTCTATCAGGACCATAAAGTACCTGAACGGACCACTTGATGGGTGTATCGGCCCACAAATGTCTCTGTGGATTCTTTCCAGAAAGCTTGGAGACTCCACGTCCACTTTCAGTGGGGAGGGTCTTATAATCAGTTTACCCTTGTAATAGGGTGGACATGGGAATTTGCCGTTTTGAAGAATCTTCAGGTTCTTCAAGTCTATACCCCTGGAGCTTTTTATGATGTTGTACATCATAACAGATGCAGGGTGTCCCAGTCTACTGTGCCAGATTTGGAATTCTGGTGTTTGGGGCACTGCAGGTGCTCCGCCATGGATGTTTCTGGAGTTTGTATACTTGTTTGGTAGAGTCCCGAGGGGAGTCCCTTGAAACGTTCCACAATGGTTTTTGAACCATTTATAAGAGACGTTACAAGCAAGTATTCCCTTTTATCTTCCTCGACCGTCTCTAAGTGATATCCGTTTAAACGGATATCTTTAAAGCTTAGGAGGTTTCGGATAGATTTAGTGGAGTATAACGCATTTTTAAGTGTGATTTGTGTGTTACCAGGGAGCAATATGATTGCTCCCCCTGATCCTTCGATTATGTTAGCTGGTCCTGAGATTGTTCTCAGTAGACCAGAATAGCTACTTATGCTCGTGAAGTAGTCTATGTTTTGAAGGATCGAGTGCGTCGATGCACTGTCCACTAGTCAGATTAATTCCATATCTATATAAAGGAAGACATTCAAGCAGTAAATAATATGAAAAGAAAAGATCTACTTTCATAAAAACTGCTCAAAATATTGTTTGACATGGAATAAAAACTAGATACGACGCATGAAAAGAAGATACATTGCTAGTACATAGAAATGGTCCAAAACTAGAGTGTGTCATCTCCAATGAAGTCTTCAGGAGTCCATGAGGTCTCTGGCAACGCTGCGCTCTCAATCAGGTTTGTCTCAGCTCGAGGCTTGAGGCTTGCCTGGTAGAGGTCCTGGAGGTGTTTCGGGGTGCGGCAGATTCTGGACCAGTGGCCCGTCATTCCGCATTTGGAGTACTTATCCTCCCAGTCTTTCTTGGGAGTGCCACCTTTGTTGGACATCCTCTTTTGCTTCTTTTCCGCGAACTTCTGGTTCTGAGTAGGAGCTGGGGGAGTGGCATTCTTCCGCTGCTTTTGTTCTTTCCATTTCTGGAATTTTACCTTTTTGTCCATCTTCTTCTTCTGAGAAGACTGGAAGTGTGCCTCTGCAGAAGGTGGCAATGGTGCGGAGCCAGGAGGGCGCAGGTTGTGAGTGGCAACCAACAGGTCTCTGTTCTGTTCAGCCATAAGCAGGCATGAAAGCAGATCAGAGTACTTCGTGAACTTCCTCTCACGGTATTGTTGCATAAGGATCATGTCCTTCTCGTGAAAAGACGTGAACGTCTTTTCCAGCAACATTTTCTCCGTCACCGTTTCACCGCACAACTTCAGGCGTGAGGTGATACGGAAGAGTGCTGAGTTGTACTCCGCTACGGATTTGTAATCATGTATGCGGAAAGGAGTCCACTCGTACTGCGCACGGGGGAGTATGACATCTCTCTGATGCATGTACCTCTCCTCGAGTGCGTCCCACGGCTCGTAAGGATCCTCTACAGTAAGGTACTCGTCCTTCAGGGTCAAGTCTAATGTTTCCTGATATAGATAATGGCTTTCGCCTTTAGTATATCGGAAACTTCCTCTGTATGAGGTGCTTCTTTTGAAGCATCCTTGTCGGCTAAGGCAATACTTGTTGTTGCCTTCTCAGTCGTTGTGAGACTGAAACCATGAGAGCGCAGATGGAACTTCAGGTCCAACTGCCAACTCAGGTAGTTTGACCCATCGGCCTTCAGGACCGAAAAGTCGACATTCGCAAGTCTGGCCATTGAATGATCTAGCAATATATAAAAACAGCATGGATCATTAAACTGCGTAAAAAATAGACATCCACGCATGTATTTTAAACATTTGTCATAACATGGATCTATTAAAGGAAATTTAACATACATGCTTTTTGACGGTTTCGTAATGTGAATAATTAACAAAGATTAACATTCACGCATGCATTTTGACAGTTTCATTGTAACATTAACATGGTATGAAAGATAATTAACATCCACGCAATTAATGTATAAGCAATGAAAAAAGAAAATGACTTAAGACTATGCGGATCAGCCAGCCGACACCGAAATAAAAAGAAATACAGTCCGAAGTTACATCAAAAATTGCATGAAAGAATAAAATACAACTCGGGAACTTCAGAGAGAAGCCCCTATCTTCTTTGTGCATACGCCTTCAGTTCCTTTTTGGTGTCCTTCGGTCTTCTTTTTACATTTATATCCTCACTTACAAATTTCTCTCAAAAAAGAGAAATTGCAGGAAATTAAAAGTGTCGGAGACCTGGCTGATCCCTAAAAACATAGCCTAAACGCACATCCACGCAGATAATATATGGAAAATATACAACCACATAGATAATCATATCACAGGCATGTAAAGATTAATTAAATAATCTAAATAGTGTGTGACGTGCTAAAAAATTATTTTTGAAAAACTTTTTATATTTGATCCATATTTTTAATGTTTTGTTTACCGCTTTAAACCCTTTTTATAAAGTTTCTTTAATTATTTTGGGCTTTTAGGGCCAAAAATTAAAAAAGAAAAATTATTTGTGTAAATGTGCTAATTTTTAGGCTTTTGGGCCATGAAAACAACCCATTAGGGTTAATTGGGCCTCCTCCGAAAAATTTGGCCCGTTTAAGTTTAGGGTTTCTGAAAATAAAAACCTTAAGGGGGGCCCGCGGCGTGCCGCCGCGACGGCTGGTCGCACAAGGCGCGGCCGCCGTGGCGGCGGCGGGTCGCGGCCGCCGGCCGCGGCTTGCAGTCCGCGGCCTGAGGGCGCGGCGATTTTGCCGCCGACGGGGCTTGCGAAGCGCCGCCGTTTCGCCCTTCGGGCGTGCGGAGTTTTGGATCAAGGTCGGGGGGTAAAAACTGATTTTTCAAGCATTTAGATCGCTAAAAAACTGATTTTTATTGTTTTTAGACATGCGGATCTAAATAAAAATGTGATTTTTACCGTGTTTTAAACTTTTTGATCCTAAAACATGCAGATCTAACGTGAACAGCAAGTTTAGATCTAAAAAGTTTTGATTTTTACCTCTAGATTCGACAAGGGAATCTAGTCGACGGTTGGTGAAGGATGCCCTTTTCGCTCCCCGTTGAGAAGATTACGGTCTTCTTGAATCTGAGCGATTGGTGGATCTACTTCCTCGCGAGCCGCCGTCACCTCCAACAAGCGTGATCGTGCTGATAACGTGTTGTGAAAGGAAAAGTAGGGAAATAGGTGTAGAGGGTTAAGAGCCCCTACCCTCATATTTATAGCTTTTAATAGTGGGCTGGATACCCAATGGGCCTCATGGGCCTATTCATAACAATTTCAACTACAGGGGAGAAAAATTACTTGAACAGAAGGAATAATTCGAAACAAGTAACCGACGACTAAAGATGCTACGTTGCGTTACAAAATTATTCAAACCAACGCGAACATTGTTGTATTATTGCACGTAGTATTTGTTATAATTAAACGAATTTCCATTGTGAATATTGATCAACTGCAGTTACGAACACGGGTGGAAATGTAATGAGAATGTTCAATATTCTACGATTTTATTTTTATATTTTCGATTGTCAATATTTTTTAACTTTTTTTAAAACAGAAAACTGCAACCGACAGTAACTAATTAACATTTTACACAAACGAATTAGCCGTTCATTTAAGAAAAGCAAACTTTATTAAAAGTCATGTAAAATATTAAAAAGATGTCTAGCTCAAAATGAGACACGTCAGCACATCGAACGTGTCATTATTAACAGCGACATTAGTCGAATTCCACCTTTAAAAAAACTCCTCCTTTTTGACCTAGTCTCTTTCAAGAAGCTTGCGGATTTTGTGGAATTTTTTTATAAAAATAGGTTTTGTTTAGAGAGAGAGATAGAGGACATCGTAATCCAAGGTTCTAATTAAAGTTTTGCAGGTTAATTGTCCGACCAATTAGCCGCAATCTCAGGACTCTTTCACATGCTACGCATTTAGTTATCAAACAAACCGAGTGGCATTAAATCAAACGGGTATTTGACTCAAGCACCCGTGTCTTCGATCTCGGGCCGTCCACGTGTCAAAACGGACGGCTCGCCTGTGCGGTCTCGTTCTACAAAGTCGTGCTGCGTCCGTACGCTGTTAACGTTTGGGGGAGCTGATTAAGTGCAGGTTGCTTCCTCCGCACGCTGCTGCCACGAAGCTTTCTTCGAGCACTGAAATTCTATTAATTGTTAATTATATCTTGATTAGTTGTAAACTAACGAAGTTTTAATTTAATTATTATTTTAAGGAAGGAACTGTTGACAGTTGACTCGTAGGTTTCTTGGCGTAAATGTCGAGAAGGTCAAAAACAGTATTTCACTTGAAACGGTAGAAGCGAACAACCTTGAATTTTACTGTACAAGGTCAAAATCTGAGGGGTGAGAGTTTGACAGCCGACCGGGCCCGCGGGTGGCGCATAAAATTCACGAAGGTGCGGGGCAGGTGAGGTGTCGGCATCTGTGCCGTCCATTTTGCGGCTCGTCGGCAGAGAAAGCTTAGAGATTCAGAGTTGGATACTGCGTTTTCATGTGGGGCCTACTGGTTTCGCTCGGAATGGGCGGCTATTTTTCGGTATTTCTAAAGTTTTTCACTTAAAAATTGAACATCATAAATGTTAATTAGAATCAAAAAAAAATTTCGAATTTCCAGATAATAGCGTTGTAAAATAAAGACAACGATGCAAATAAATACAACCTAACCTATCCATCGGAATATATATGCATGCTTAGAAAAGTATATACAGTAAAACCTATTCACTAATGCATAATGCAAAATAAAAAAATTTGACTCAAATATGGATTGTAAGTAAAATTCAACCCCGTTGTTGTTTCGAAAATTCTATTGTAATCATTAATATATAATAAATAAACAGGTCGAAATCCTTTTAAAAAATTTACGATTTTATCGGAAGAGAAAAAAATGCGCACGATAGCTGACTAACGTGTGCTTGTAGAGCGTTTTCTTTGGGTGATTTTTTCAGGGAATGTTAGGGCAAAATCCAACTTGTTCGAAGGACAACATCGATAAAGGAGCAGGGAATCTGAATGAGGAAGAGGAGTTTACGCTGAGATGTGCTAAGAAGGTTAAGGGCATGCCTTCATTTCGCCTTTGGGGGAAGGGGCGAGATCTGGGCACGTCGGAGGTTTCATGGGTGGTGGAGGCACGGCGGTGGATGTTAAATCATTCAAGGATGCTTGTAGAGGTAATGGTGAGAAGGAGGCTAGAGGAACGGATTTGGGTGATGACGAGATGGGTCTGGAGGAGGATGCTTGGGTGTCGAAGAATGGTGATTGGGATAGTATATCGTTCTCATCCTCGTTCAAGGAGCGATTACGGAGGAGATGTCGGAAGGCGGTCATTGTTAAATTGCTGGGTAGGTTCATTTCGACTACTTTGCTGGAAGCTAGACTCAGGGCTTTGTGGAAGCCTAAAAGGAGATTTGGAATTCGTTGAATTAGGGGAAGGATTTGTGATGGTCAGATTCAATTGCGATGAAGATAGAGCTTTTGCGATGGAGGAGGGGCCTTGGATGATGCTTGGGCGCTATCTTATGATCAGGAATTGGGTTCCTGAGTTCTCGCCGTCTGAAGCTGAGATCGGGTCGACGTCGGTATGGATCCGCTTTCCTTTTCTCCCGGTTGAGTACTACGATGATAAGGTTTTAAAGTTGCTGGGAAGCTGTGTAGGGAAATTTGTGAAGGTGGATGCTAATACCCAATTAGTCATGAAGGCCAGATTTGCTAGAGTTTGTGTAGAGATTGATCTAAGCAAGCCTCTGAAGACGAAAATTATGGTGGAGGGATGGCAGGAAGTACAATATGAAGGTCTGGGTTTGATTTGTTTTAAATGTGGGAGGGTGTGACATAAGGTGCCGTGTCCCTATAAGCAGCAGGAAGTTAAGAAGGATGATAAGATGGCTGAGAATGCAGGGGATGTGGTTGATGAAGGAAGGAGGTCGGAGGCTTTGAATGTGGAGAGGAATGTACAGGAGGAGGCAAAGGACAAGCCAGAGTTTGGTCCTTGGTTACTTGCTAATGGTAGGAGTGCTCGGAAAGATGGGAGGAAGGTCAGGTCTCATGGCCCAGGTGAGGGTTTGGCTGAGCATGGGAAAGGAAGTAGATTTTCTGTCCTGGAATCTAAAGTTGTTGATGTGGAAGTTGTTGCTGAGGAAGTTTTTGCTGAAGAGCTAGCTGGAGAATCCTCTGGAACTATGGTGGATGTTGGCTTGGTTTTGAAGGGAGGTGGGGGTAGCTTGGGCTCTAGAAGGGGATTGGAGGAAGGGTCTTCTTCTAGTGGCAGTTCTGGCAGGATGGATACAGGGAGGAATAAAGGGAAGAAGTTAGGGAGTGCATCTACTGTGAGAAGCAAGAGCACATTTAGAGGACTTAATAATATGGAGAAATCGGATAGCAATGCTTTGGTACTTTATTCTTCTAAAAGTAATGTCTTGAGTGAGCAAGCTAACATGAGTATTAATAGCCTGGGAGTCAGATATACTGGGGGGAAGAGGAAACCTTTGGGTGATATATCTAATTCTGAGGATAGAATTCCTATTATTTCTGAAAGTGACAGGTCCTTGAGAGATGGGGATGTTCATTCTGAAAGGAATGGTTTGAATACCATGGAGGTTGGTGGGTTGGCTTTGACAGGAACTAACCTTTCCTAGGGAAGTGGTTACTTGATTTTGAATATTTGTGGATGGATATTCTATTTTGGAATTGTAGGGGAGCAGCAAAGAAGTCTTTTAGACTGGAAGTTAAAGAACTGATTAGTTTGCACAAGCCGGATATATTTGTTATTGCTGAACCTAGGATATCAGGGGAGGTTGCAAAGAGAGCTATAAGGAGGATGAATTTTGAAGGAATGCACGTGGTTGACGCTGTTGGATTTTCTGGAGGCATTTGGCTCTGCTGGAACAAGACTGTTTTGGATATTCAGGTGAGGATTTCTTCAAATCAATTTATTCATGGGATTATCAGGAGACATGGTTTTATTGATGCAGCTTGCACATTTGTGTATGCTAGTCCTATGAGGATGTCAAGATGGAGGATGTATGAGGAAATTGAAAGTTTGAGCTCTGGTATGAATCAGCCATGGTTATTAATTGGGGATTTCAATGATTATATGGGTTCTCATGAGAAGCTGGGAGGGACTTCTCCTTCTGTGGCTAGGTGTAGAAGATTTAGTGACTTTATCTCCTCCTGTGATTTGTTAGATGTTGGGTTTCATGGAGGGCAGTTCACATGGTGTAATTTGAGGCAAGGAGTGGCAAGGGTATATGAAAGATTAGACAGGGCTTTGGCAAATGCAGATTGGTGCTCCTACTTCCCTGATACGCATGTTTGTCATCTTCCTAGATTGTTCTCTGATCACTGTCTTATACTACTGAAAGGTAAAAAGGTTGATAACTTCATTCACTCTCCTAGGCCTTTCAGATTTCAGGCCATGTGGCTGAAGGAGGATGGCTTCAAATCTTTTGTTGAGAAGAATTGGGGTGCTGGAGAAGTTGACTTCTCTGGAAAGTCTGATGATTTTATTTGTAAGGTTAAGGAGTGGAATAAGAAGGTGTTTGGGAATCTGTTTAAAAAGAAGAGATGGCTGAGGAATAGAATAGCAGGAGTTCAAGAGGAGTTGACCAGATCAAATTCTCATTATCTCAGTTGTCTGGAGAAGGAGCTCTTGTGTAGATATGAGAGAATGGTTAGCCAAGAGGAATTGTTTTGGTTCCAAAAGTCTAGATGTAATTGGCTTTCGCAGGGGGACAGGAACACAAGATTCTTCCATCTGACTACACTTTGTAAACGTAGGAGACTAAAGGTTAGAATGTTGAAGGATGAGGAAGGGAGGTGGGTGAATAAGCCTGAAGAGATTCTTAATTTATGTGGCAACTTTGTTAGGATGCTGTTTAGGGAGGAGAGTTGTTTGAAACTGAAGCTTCAGCAGTCTTGGTGTCTGAAAGTCTCTGAAGAGGAGGGTGCTGATCTAGTAGTCAAGGGGTCTGAGGAGGAGGTTAAGAAGGCACTGTTTAGTATGAAGCCCTGGAAGGCCCCAGGGGTGGATGGTCTCCATGCTGGGTTCTTCCAACATTTTTGGTCTAAGATTAAGCTGGATTTGGTGGAGTTAGTCAGAGGGGCTTTGGATTCTGGGAGATTCAATGAGGAACTGAACAGAACTCTTGTTGTCCTCATCCCAAAAGTGAATATTCCTGAACAGCTTAAGCAGTTTAGACCCATCAGTCTAATTCCGGTTGCATACAAGGTCATTGCAAAAGTTTTGGTTGGAAGAATGAGGGGGTTGATGAAGAATTTAATTAGTCCAAATCAATCTAGTTTTGTCCCTGGTAGACAGATCTTGGATAATGTTGTTATTGCCCAGGAATTGGTGCATTCTATTAGGAGATCTAAAAGGAAAGAAGGGCTCTTTGCTGTCAAAATTGACTTAGAGAAAGCCTATGACAAAATTAGTTGGAGCTTCCTGGAGGAGACTTTGCAGCTGTTTGGTTTCCCTGACAGTTTTAATAGGCTTTTACTGTTTTGTGTCACATCTTCTCAATTATCAGTGCTTTGGGAAGGGGGGTTAACAGAGTGGTTTAGGCCTCAAAGGGGTTTAAGACAGTGGGATCCATTAAGCCCATTTCTTTTTGTTTTGTGCATGGAGAGACTCAGTATGTTGATTGCTAATTCTGTTCAGAGCAAAAAGTGGAAACCTATAGGTGTCAGTGTTAAGGGGCCCTGTGTTTCTCACTTAATGTTTGCAGATGATTTATTTCTGTTTGGGAGAGCTTCTTTACAGCAAGCTGGGGAGATGAAAAGAGTGTTGAGGTTATTTTGCAGTGCTTCAGGCTCAAGTATTAGTTTTGAGAAGTCTAAATGTTTCATATCCCCGTGTGCTAGTAGAAGGCATATGCTGGAGATTGGTAGGACTTTGGGAATCTCTTTGACTGAGGACTTGGGGATGTATCTGGGTATTCCTCTGATGCATAAAAGAATTTCCAAGGAGACTTTCAGACATATTGTGGAGAATGTTAGTAGAAGATTGACGGGTTGGAAGGCTAAACTGCTCAGCCTGGCTGGAAGAACCACTTTGATACAGTCTGTCTCTGCTGCAATTCCTACTTATACTATGATGTCTACCAAAGTTCCTGAATTTACTATTAACTGCATTGATAAATTGAACAAACAATTCTTGTGGGGTGGAAGTCAGGGTGTCAGGAAGCTTCACTTGGTGAAATGGAGTGAGGTGTGTTTGCCCAAGAGCATGGGAGGACTGGGTCTAAGGAGGATGAGGTTGCATAATAATGTCTTGTTACAGAGATTGGCTTGGAAATTTTTAGCTGAACCCGAGTCTTTATGGGTAAGATTAGTTAAAGCCAAGTATAAAATGGGGGATGATGTGATCAGCTGGATGAAGAACAGGGGTGACAGAGGAGGTAATTGCTCATATCACTTTAAATCTTTAACACTTGGTTTTAAATTTTTAAATGAAGGATTGGTGAGAAGAATTGGCTCAGGGAGGTCTGTGTTATTCTGGAAGGAATCGTGGCTTGATAAACCTATTGTGGATATGATGAATATTGTGCCAAAGGAGGAATTGTTGATGGAGAAGGTTGAGGACTACATCTCTCCTAATGGGTGTTGGAATAAGGATAAATTGCTCCATGTTTTGCCTGATTATCTAGCTATGAGAATCATGGCCTATCCTTTGTCCACGTCCAGTACCCTGAAGGATGAGTATATCTGGAAGTATACTGCCAATGGTGTTTTCAATATGAAGTCAGCTTATGTGAGTATGCTGGATAGGCAAGAGGAGGAGGAATATTCTTGGTTATGGAGGTATGGGATGCCTGCAAGATGGAATTTCTTCCTATGGCTAGCTGTCAAGGAGAAACTAGTTACGGCGTAGTTCAGGTTACGTAGAGGGTTGGCTGGAAATGAAGAATGCTGGTGCAGTGGTGCAGTGGTGGAGGATGTGTGTAACGACCACTTTTCGTCGTACGTTGTTCGTGCACGTGCTTTTGGCCGTGCACGTGTTTGTTTTAGACCTTGTTTGTTTGTGAACACTTTCGTGTGATATGCCGTTGTGAACGTCTCTGAGAGTATTAAATAGTGGCACTAATTTGGAACGACGTTTCTCGAGTCGTTTTCCCACAATTTAATCTTACTCGATGAGACGTGACGATTTTCACTTTTGACGGGAGACGTTTCTATTTTTAGTTTCGTCGTCCGACGTCGAAATTGAGATCCGTCTTCTTAGTTAGCTCACATTCGTCATCACGATCACCCCGATATTTATTTTATAATTTTTGGAGTTTATTTGACCACTTTTATATTTTTAGCAAGCTTTAAAATATTTTTAATAATTAATTTTTATATTAATTTCGGCCAAATAAAATTTATTTGAGTTTAAAACATTTTAAAGAATTTTTGAGCCAATTTCCAGCTCATTTGGACCAAGTCAAACCCTTGGGTGAGTTGGAGAAATTGAATTTCAAATTTTAAATTATTTTAAACTTCTAATCCTATTAGATTTAGCCCTAGACCAAGTCAACCCATCTACACTATATAAACAACCCCTAGGAAGACCTATTTTCGCAAGAAATTAACCCTAGCCTCTTCCAAAACCCAAAATTGACGTTGCGACAATTCGTCGCAACGTTGCGACGAACGGTCGCCGCACGACCGAAGAAAACTCCCCCGTTCTACCGCTCCGACCGAAGCCCCGCTCCGCACAGCCGCTCCGCATCGCCTCCGCTTGCACCCCGTGTCCGACCGAGAGAGTCTCTCGGTCAGACCGAGGGAAATCCCCGCTGTCCCCCGCATCCCCGCTCCGCACAGCGCCCGCCTTGTCGCCCCGCATCCGCTAGCGCCTGACCGAGCGGATCGCCCGCCCCCGCAACGTTGCAACGCTTGCAACGTTGCAGCGCCCGCTCCCCGCATCCGCAGCGCACGACCGGTGCTGTCCCCCGCACCGACCGACAGACCTCTCCGCACCAAGGCTAGCGACCGACCAAGTGCTGCACCAAGCCCGTTCCCCCGCAGCGACCGATGGAGCCCCCCGCATTTGGCTGTGTACGACCGAGAGCAAACGTCGCAACCCCGCACCCGTCGCACCACTTGCCACCGTGGGCCCCCCAAGTTCTCCAGAGGTATTGTGGGTCCCCCAAAGGTCCCTAGGACTACTGTGGGCCCCACCTAGGTGCTTTCTCTCCGACGATTCGCCGTGCACGACGTTGCGACACGTCGTAGCCCGTCGTCGCACGTGCTAACTTTGGAATCTGGAACCGTCGCCCCGGTTGATGCTCTGAACTTTCCAGCGAGGAAACTATATTGGAATCAGGACTTGGAGCGCGTTCTCTTATTCCAACCCCCGGCGTCGCTACCCGACACCGGTGTAGCTTTCGCGTCGTGTTGAGGTAACGCTTTGCACCCCTAGGACCCCCAACCCAATGCATGCTAATCAAGACTAAAATCAGTATTTTCAAAGTATTTTAAATGTTTTAAATTCACTAATCAAGATTAATAATATGGACTTTAGGCCGGTGGACTTGTGCACGTAGGATAATTGTGATTTTTGGACTCATTGGACGGTGTGCTCAGACGTCGTATTTGCAGGCAAGTGAAACTTTCCAACTCTTGTGTAGGGCCATGTTTTTAGGCCACTTCCTTGTTTTCAGCGTAAAAGAGACTAGTCAGTGAAATGATAGCTGGCTAGACGCCTACTTGATCTAGTTTGACAACGAAACTAGATCCGTCACCTAAATTGATCTAGCTTGACAACGAAGCTAGATCCAACCCTTAAACTTGTTGTTCATGTATACTAAACTGTCACGTTTACTTTCCTTAACTGTACGTACTTTTAACTGCCATGCATTGCATCTTACATGTCATCCAAATTGATTGTTGCATCGTAGCACACGCTACAAAATACTTGTACAAATCCGTGTTTCCGTGTTCCTGGCTAGGTGCACCCCTAGGCCATACTTGTTTAAAACACTTCCTGGCTCGTGGTCCAGAAGCGGGCCTCATGTGTTGGCTGAAAACCAATGCCCGATACACGTGGAGGGGTAGGGATAAACGGTCACTTGAGCTTAGGAGTTGGCCCGATCAGCCACTCTAGCCAAAAGACGGAATCTCTGTGCACGAGGTGCTTACTTTTCTTGTCTTGTACTTGTCTTGTGAATGATTCATGTAATACTTGTCATCCATGCCATGTTTAAATGCCATGCTCGTACTTTACTTTACTTTACCTGTTGCACTCATACTTTAACTGCCATGTCATCGCATTCATGCTAGAACTGCTAGGTTGCTTTACTTTTCCTACTTTCAATTTCCTTGCACAAGTCTCTTGTAGACTTGCTGACATATGCCCCTTGCTCTTTTGGGTGTCACATGTTAGACCTGAGCCAGAGACCGTTGCTGAGTACGTGATGTTTTGCTGACGCTGAGTCTGAGTCCATGATTGCCCAGGAGGATTTTGGTGGACACCGGTGACCATTCTTTGAGTCTTTGTTGAGCTTTATTTTGTTTTAGACCTTTGGTTAGTTATTGGTGCGTAGCACCGTCGTTTGTACTTTGTACTTTTGTTGGCCATGTTTGGGCCTTTAGTCTCTTTTTCTTTTCAGCCTGGTGGCTTTTCTGCGATGTTGGAATTTATATTTATGGATATTCTGAGATTATTCTTTTGTCTCCTTTCATTATTATTATCTTGTTTCGTTCGCGTTGCAAAGACCTGCAGTTTTAAATTTGATTGACGCTTATCAGACTTGCAGCTTTGCAGCTTCAAGTCTGAGCGGACCTTCTCACGCTTCGCCTCCATATTTTTGGGAAGCGGGGCGTGACAGGTTTTGTTGGTGGCCCATGCAGGTCCGGTCTTGCAATTGCGAATTAACGGAACAACGATAATAACGGAATGTCCATTAAATAAATTGCAACATCCGAGTCATAAGCCCTGAGTCTAGTCGTTTTCTTATGACACTAGGAGTAAGAAGGCTTAGTTAGACGTCTGTGCTTGCTAGATAGAGGCCCTGACTGTTATTTAGACTCCCAGTCAACAATTGATTTAATCGTCGTAGGAGTGACCTTAGGGGTTCTTGTCTAACCCTGACCCTATTAGACTCCTAGAATTTCCTTCCGTCGTTCGTTTGGGTCCATCAATTTTGGACCAAGCTGAACGCATTTCATTACCGTCTAGCTCCTTAGAAAGTCTTAGCGCTTAGTTCTTAATCTTTAGTTGGTCGACCGTAGGAGTTCCGTAGACTTTCCTGATCCATATCCTAGGCGTATGTATGATTTGATCATCCGACCAATTTCCTTGCCTCGATTCACGAGATCGCCTCATGACGATCGTCGTCAATTTTCAAACATCTCCACTACAAAACTTGAACCTTCTGAAAGTATTTTTCAATCTCCTCTTCCACTAAGTTTAACTTTGTTCAAAATTTTAATATACTTATACTTCATACTCCTTCATTGATTTAATTTTTAAAAACGTTTGTCGGAATTTTTGAATACTAGCTTATAGTATTTTCCCAGCCTATGTTTTTCGTACTTATGCAAATGCGTCGTCCCTTCATATATTAATTTTATTCTGAATCGTACTTTTATTCAACTTGTAATTTTCCCTCCTGATTTATGCCATTCATATACTTTCAAGGCACATGGAGTCTCAGCTTTCAGCAAGTTGGTTTTTTTTTGTTCGTCGTTTTCGCTACTTCAGATTTTTGTAAAATTACTATTTTCATAACCACTTCCTGCTTTAGACCCTCCCTGATTTGATTTTAAGGATTTGCGATTCGATCTTGAAAATTCTTATACTAAGTCATTATTATTATTTTTCCGTGCACCATACCTACTTTCAATTATTTTTATGTCCGTACCAGACTTGTTGTGCTCGTATATTAAGAATCTTGTGTAAATCAGTTTCTCATTTTTGGCAAACCATGGTTTTCTAAAAGAAGTTTCAAAATTGATTATTTTAAATCTTCCGTAGCCTAAAAGTTTTGAAAGCATTTAACCTGAGTTTAAATTTTTCCGTTACTTGATTTCATTCTTCGACTTTCCAAAACCTTTTGACAACATTATATTAAATTACTGACGTATAAATTTTCTAAACCACGTCCTTAATATTCGTGTAAATGATTTTACTTCCTTTTATAATGATTTTTAAAACCAATAGACCATTTTCTCTTATTATGAATGTTCGACTCAAATTTATTTTGAACAACTCGTTTTATCGATCTCCAAATATTTCTTTTCAGACTGGGATTTCAACTTTGAAGTACGACAGTTTTCAAACTCCACGTATTTTAGCTTATGCTATTCACCCTATTTCCTTTTCTGTATCCTATTTAAGCATCACTACATCTCCTTTTCCTTCAACCTAAACATCACCATTGAGCCAATGTTTTCCTTAACCAAGCCGTCTCCTTGTATTCGTCCTATCTGAACTCGTGCTTATCGATCCTTCCCTCGTCACGCTCTCGACCTCTCTTTATTGCTTAGGCCTTAGGGTCCGTCAATGTCAGTGTCAACTCTTAATTGTTAGTAGGCCCTTGGACCTTGTGAGGTAGTCGTAGTGCATGTACCTAAGTTGTGTATGTAGTAAGAGATACTTATAATGGTTGAAATAATTTGATTTGGTGAAGCTATGTGTATGATAGGTGTGATAATAATATGTGGACGTATAGATAAGTAAGTAGGCCTATTATATGACCCATATATTAGTACGTATGTGTATGTGCTTATATGTAAGTAGTTATGTTTTGTTGCCTGAGTATATAGGTGATATACATATGGTAGTAGGATTATAATTTTGATTGGTATTGCTTGCTTTTGCGGGATGTTGCATGCGAGCATACCGTGAGGTATACACGACCATTGCACATCTTAATTATGTATGCGTAGATGTGTTAGTATACTAATTATAAGTAGTAGGATATGGTGTGAATATATATGTTACATATGTGTGACTATACGGTGAATGTTTGTACTAGGGAGGGTATTATAAATATGTGGGTGCTGATGTCTGTAATGTTATTATTATGGTATATAGATTGATTTAACTATGTGAGTATTACCTGACTAAATATTAAGTGTGATTGATTTATGGAATGTATATGGTTGTAATGGTAGACGTGTAAATATTGGAGTGGTATTGGTATAGGTACAAATGTCGTGTTACGTATATAGAATATTCTGATATATGTATTGAGTCTCACTCAAGCTTGAGTGGGTATACTCTAAGTATATTGAATGTATGTCTGAAGTTTGAATATAGCGATATTTGATGTATGTATAGTGATAGGAGTGTTTGTGCCTGGTTGTGTTACGCACATGATTGTGGGTCGCTACACCAGTATATAGTTATAGGTGTTGGTCTTGTGGTATAGCTAATTACTAAGGACTTGCTCGTGTGAACGTATGTGTACTAGCTAAAACTAGGTGTGTATGTGTGCTAGTTATAAAATGGTATGATTGGTGTATGTAAATGATATATGTGGCGTGGTTAGCGTGTATGGGTGTGCACCATGCACGGGTAAGTATGTGCTTAGTTATAGGAATTGATGACTATGATATATGTGGCGTGTCGTAAATACAGTTATAGGACCGTATGTGATGAGAATATATGGTGAAATATTTGAATGCATTGAATGACTATATACATATTGTGAAACTATAGTGAATATATATATATATATATATATATATATATATATATATATATATATATATATATATATATATATATATATATATATATATATATATATATATATATATATAGTGGAACTTGATTAATAATGGTATGGTGTGACTATATGTGTTGAGATGTTTGGTATTGGATGAATATTAGAGGGTAGTATACCCTTGATGTTTGTGCATAGGTAGCTATCTATACGTAGAGCAATGATTGTATTTGCTAGTATGAGATCATACCTATATAAGTATCTGAACTATTGTTTTGTGAGTAGCAGTTATATAAGGGATGCATGCTTATATATATGATTGAAATACATGTATGAAATTGACTGGCTATAATAGGTATAAACGTATAACGTACGAGAATATATATATATATATATATATATATATATATATATATATACGTGCTAGTAGTGTTAAATGTTTGACTACCTAGTGCGTATATGAGCACCTGTAATGACTATACCTGGTTGAATTATTATATGACTTGATTGGGGTAGTTACTAGAGCGACTAGCTATATTAGAAAGTCCGAGGACGGACTTTGTTCTAAGGTGGGAAGGATGTAACGACCACTTTTCGTCGTACGTTGTTCGTGCACGTGCTTTTGGCCGTGCACGTGTTTGTTTTAGACCTTGTTTGTTTGTGAACACTTTCGTGTGATATGCCGTTGTGAACGTCTCTGAGAGTATTAAATAGTGGCACTAATTTGGAACAACGTTTCTCGAGTCGTTTTCCCACAATTTAATCTTACTCGATGAGACGTGATGATTTTCACTTTTGACGGGAGACGTTTCTATTTTTAGTTTCGTCGTCCGACGTCGAAATTGAGATCCGTCTTCTTAGTTAGCTCACATTCGTCATCACGATCACCCCGATATTTATTTTATAAATTTTGGAGTTTATTTGACCACTTTTATATTTTTAGCAAGCTTTAAAATATTTTTAATAATTAATTTTTATATTAATTTCGGCCAAATAAAATTTATTTGAGTTTAAAACGTTTTAAAGAATTTTTGAGCCAATTTCCAGCTCATTTGGACCAAGTCAAACCCTTGGGTGAGTTGGAGAAATTGAATTTCAAATTTTAAATTATTTTAAACTTCTAATCCTATTAGATTTAGCCCTAGACCAAGTCAACCCATCTACACTATATAAACAACCCCTAGGAAGACCTATTTTCGCAAGAAATTAACCCTAGCCTCTTCCAAAACCCAAAATTGACGTTGCGACAATTCGTCGCAACGTTGCGACGAACGGCCGCCGCACGACCGAAGAAAACTCCCCCGTTCTACCGCTCCGACCGAAGCCCCGCTCCGCATCGCCTCCGCTTGCACCCCGTGTCCGACCGAGAGAGTCTCTCGGTCAGACCGAGGGAAATCCCCGCTGTCCCCCGCATCCCCGCTCCGCACAGCGCCCGCCTTGTCGCCCCGCATCCGCTAGCGCCTGACCGAGCGGATCGCCCGCCCCCGCAACGTTGCAACGCTTGCAACGTTGCAGCGCCCGCTCCCCGCATCCGCAGCGCACGACCAGTGCTGTCCCCCGCACCGACCGACAGACCTCTCCGCACCAAGGCTAGCGACCGACCAAGCGCTGCACCAAGCCCGTTCCCCCACAGCGACCGATGGAGCCCCCCGCATTTGGCTGTGTACGACCGAGAGCAAACGTCGCAACCCCGCACCAGTCGCACCACTTGCCACCGTGGGCCCCCAAGTTCTCCAGAGGTATTGTGGGTCCCCCAAAGGTCCCTAGGACTACTGTGGGCCCCACCTAGGTGCTTTCTCTCCGACGATTCGCCGTGCACGACGTTGCGACACGTCGTAGCCCGTCGTCGCACGTGCTAGCTTTGGAATCTGGAACCGTCGCCCCGGTTGATGCTCTGAACTTTCCAGCGAGGAAACTATATTGGAATCAGGACTTGGAGCGCGTTCTCTTATTCCAACCCCCGGCGTCGCTACCCGACGCCGGTGTAGCTTTCGCGTCGTGTTGAGGTAACGCTTTGCACCCCTAGGACCCCCAACCCAATGCATGCCAATCAAGACTAAAATCAGTATTTTCAAAGTATTTTAAATGTTTTAAATTCACTAATCAAGATTAATAATATGGACTTTAGGCCGGTGGACTTGTGCACGTAGGATAATTGTGATTTTTGGACTCATTGGACGGTGTGCTCAGACGTCGTATTTGCAGGCAAGTGAAACTTGCCAACTCTTGTGTAGGGCCATGTTTTTAGGCCACTTCCTTGTTTTCAGCGTAAAAGAGACTAGTCAGTGAAATGATAGCTGGCTAGACGCCTACTTGATCTAGTTTGACAACGAAACTAGATCCGTCACCTAAATTGATCTAGCTTGACAACGAAGCTAGATCCAACCCTTAAACTTGTTGTTCATGCATACTAAACTGTCACGTTTACTTTCCTTAACTGTACGTACTTTTAACTGCCATGCATTGCATCTTACATGTCATCCAAATTGATTGTTGCATCGTAGCACACGCTACAAAATACTTGTACAAATCCGTGTTTCCGTGTTCCTGGCTAGGTGCACCCCTAGGCCATACTTGTTTAAAACACTTCCTGGCTCGTGGTCCAGAAGCGGGCCTCATGTGTTGGCTGAAAACCAATGCCCGATACACGTGGAGGGGTAGGGATAAACAGTCACTTGAGCTTAGGAGTTGGCCCGATCAGCCACTCTAGCCAAAAGACGGAATCTCTGTGCACGAGGTGCTTACTTTTCTTGTCTTGTACTTGTCTTGTGAATGATTCATGTAATACTTGTCATTCATGCCATGTTTAAATGCCATGCTCGTACTTTACTTTACTTTACCTGTTGCACTCATACTTTAACTGCCATGTCATCGCATTCATGCTAGAACTGCTAGGTTGCTTTACTTTTCCTACTTTCAGTTTCCTTGCACAAGTCTCTTGTAGACTTGCTGACATGTGCCCCTTGCTCTTTTGGGTGTCACATGTTAGACCTGAGCCAGAGACCGTTGCTGAGTACGTGATGTTTTGCTGACGCTGAGTCTGAGTCCATGATTGCCCAGGAGGATTTTGGTGGACACCGGTGACCATTCTTTGAGTCTTTGTTGAGCTTTATTTTGTTTTAGGCCTTTGGTTAGTTATTGGTGCGTAGCACCGTCGTTTGTACTTTGTACTTTTGTTGGCCATGTTTGGGCCTTTAGTCTCTTTTTCTTTTCAGCCTGGTGGCTTTTCTGCGATGTTGGAATTTATATTTATGGATATTCTGAGATTATTCTTTTGTCTCCTTTCATTATTATTATCTTGTTTCGTTCGCGTTGCAAGGACCTGCAGTTTTAAATTTGATTGACGCTTATCGGACTTGCAGCTTTGCAGCTTCAAGTCTGAGCGGACCTTCTCACGCTTCGCCTCCATATTTTTGGGAAGCGGGGCGTGACAATGTGATGCATGTTTTGAGGGACTGCAATAGGGCTAAGAAAACTTGGGAAATATTGCTGCCGGTTGGGGTTAAACAGGATTTTTTTGTCCTAGGACTTAAAGATTGGTTTCGTAATGGGTTGAAGAAGAAGGGGCATGGGTGCTCTAGATGGAATTACATTTTCGTTGCTGCAACTTGGAGGATTTGGACTGAAAGATGTAAGGATATATTCAATCCTGGAATGCCGAGGAAGGAGGCCATAAACCTCTGTAATGATATTTTAGCGTTGGTGTCGGAAATGGAAGCTGCTTTCCCTGCTGAGAATAGTAGGGAGAAGGATGTGGTGTTAATCAAATGGCAGCCGCCACCAGAGGGTTGGCTCAAGTTGAACGTTGATGGAGCATCTAAGATAGCGCTTGGAAATGCAGGAGCTGAGACTGGTGCTGCAGGAGCTGGTGGAGTGCTGAGGAATGACAGAGGTGAGTGGATCAATGGGTTCGCGGCATTCTTAGGGTCTTGCAATGCTGTGGGAGCTGAAACACATGCAATTATCATAGGTCTGAAATGGGCGTGGAGCCTGGGAATCAAAAAAGTGGTCTGTGAGACTGATGCTTTGAACATGATAAGAATGTTGGAGGAGGAGAATGCTGTGTTCCATCCTCTGGCAGCGCTAATACTGGAATTCAGGGACACGAGGAAGAGGAATTGGGAGATTAGGCTGAATCA